>JAOTAY010020237.1:0-13106 GCA_025629805.1 Erythroxylum baracoense
ACCACAGGCTGGTCAGTCCATTGGTGGGGCTGGGCAACTGGTCGGCTCGTGGCCCGCCATCCCTTGGCCCGGCCCATTGACATTCCTAAATAGTAAGGATTGCCTTCATTTTTTTAGAGGATTCTGCAATCTATAATCCATTGAGTTATGTCAAGGATATTTGTAGGCATTCCTGAACTTAACATAACCTTGAGACGCCCATCCATATTGACTTTGAGTAAGCACACTAGAAGAATAAATGATTTATATTTTCTTCCATCATAATTCATAACACATAATTTTTCTATATTTGAAGATAGCAGAGCCTATCCATAGTATTAATTATGTTTAAGAAGATTAATCAAAGTAGAATGCTGACACTAGGTCGCAAATATTTGTTCCACACAATCTTAAATCAAGCAAGAGTGATGCCTCTTTCCTGGATTCTGTCTAGACAGATTTTGCTGGATGTCTTCAAGAGTGGAGTGTCATTCCATATGTAAACATAATCTATAGTAGGGTTGGGATGGTATCTAAGCTTGAATTCTATCAATTCAGCAGGTTAGTATACCTAATTTCCATTTACTATTAGTGAGCTTATCTTAGCTTGGGGAGATAAATTCTTGAAGGTTCTAATAACATCATACTATTGAATAAGAGGACTAAATCCAGTCCTTTTGTCATGCCACAATAAGGTTAAGTTCCCTT
This sequence comes from Erythroxylum baracoense, assembly GCA_025629805.1. Classification (NCBI taxonomy): domain Eukaryota; kingdom Viridiplantae; phylum Streptophyta; class Magnoliopsida; order Malpighiales; family Erythroxylaceae; genus Erythroxylum; species Erythroxylum baracoense. The sequence goes on from JAOTAY010020237.1 coordinate 688, forward strand.
TTCCTATGTTAAAAGAAATGTCAACCTTTATCAAATCCTTTAATTTTAGTAGTTGCTTAAAAAAGTAGGAGAAGCTTGTTCTTAGAGGTAGAGCCCATATACTCACACCTTTCAATATATAGGAATGAGTCCATTTTATCTAGAGTGATTCCTTATCCATCAATATACTCCAAAATCTTTTTAGTATAAGTAAAATATTGCTATTTTTATGGAAATTACGCCCAAATGGCCTTCATCAATTGGCTTACAAATATTACATCACTTAACTTTAGCACTATCAACTCTAGAATTAGAAGAGGACCACATAAATTTTTTCATCATTCTTTCAATGGATTTGATAAGTCTTTTTGCTAAGAACATATGAGAACTCCAATATACATGAAGAGAGTTGACATCATTTTTCAATAATTATCCCTGCCACCTACTTCTTCTTCGTAAGAATACAATCCTGTTCCATTCTACCATGCATTATCTTTGTCACGTGTTTTGTTTAGGAAGTATTGACATTGTTTCCCGTGACATGGTGGATCCATCATTAATTTCCTTTTCCCTGAGGAAAAGTTTCTCATTTGATACAAAAAGATTGTATTGCTAAAGATCATCACAATATCTAAACTTAAGATCTTCAAATATTTTGGAAAGTGAGAATTGTAATCTTTCCCACTATAGGATCTTATATATCTGCATCGAATGACATTACTGTTCTTTTTTTTAATTAAGTAGGAAAACCAAAACCTTTAAACACTTAACTATAATACCTTGAACTCATTCTTCTAAATAATGTAAGGAAAATGAGAGGTCTATGATAAGTTCATTTAACTAAATTGAGATTATTTATGTTATCAATTACACTTAATGGTATAGAACAATTCCTTGAAAGTTGCTACTGATGTTTCCTAATTCATACGTGTTGTATCTCTAGTGAATGAAAATGAAACTTCTCTATTGATCTGCAAACAAAATCTAAAGTTTTACTTAAAAATTGTACTTAATGAACAAAAAGAAATGATACAGAAAATAAACACCATACAACTTAGCTGGGTTGCAGGTTATGCAAGCTGCTCAAGCTCCTCATTGTTTAGAGAGGAAGGAAGAACTAGGATTGGATTTTCTAGTTGGAAATTTGTCAAAAAAGCTGTAGAGAGCTTGTGTTGGTTGTTGACCAACGGAAAGTATGGGAGTTGCAATCCATGGCGCAATCCATTCGACTGCAAAATGTTTTGGAGGTTGCGTGTTCCTCAAACTTTCATGATTCTGTGTCGAGGAGTATAACGATCCTCAACATAGTAACTTGGGCAAGCCCTGAAGAATGTTGAAAAGAGTACCAAGAACATGAACCATGATAGCCTCTAAAGTATGATGACCAAAATAAATTAACGATATATGTTAGACAAAACAAAAGCAATTGGAAGTTGAAGCCTCAAGTATCAACAATAGACAACAATGACAGATTTTGGTGACATAAAAACCTGTAGCATCCTAGTTTGTCATTATTAAGGTTGATGACAAAAAAAAGAGCAGTTTGGAATCATAATTGAATTGTTGCACTTCTATATGAATCTATACCTGCCATGATCGATTGATACCTTTTTCCAAAATTAGCTTTCATAAATTTTACAGAAGATAAAAGCTACTGCTCTTATCTCCCAATACTTTGCAAAGACAAAGCACATGTCAACCTATGTCTTATTTTTAGAGATCTTATGCATTTTTCTCTTAAAAATTAACCAAAAAAACCCATGTACTTAAGCATATTTCGTTGAAGAAAATTCATTATTATTTTACCAAGTGAAAAGTCACTATAATTTAACTTGTTTGTCTCTTCTGTCCTAAATGCTAAGATTATCCTTAACATTTGGAGACTATTATCGTGTCTTAAGAATGCCTTTAATTCATACTACTAAGCTACGATTCCAAAATTAAATCAAATGGGTCTATAATGGTATTCAAGTTTTGAGAATTTGGGTGGCTCTTTCTTTTGTAATTGATGCATACGCTTGAGACCTTTATTATGTAAGTGCACTTTATGCATATGCATGGATTTGTAGTAAGAGTGCAATCATGCATGCATTCTTTAGCATCAGATACAAATGTAGTTGATACAGTCCCCCCTCTCTCCATTATTGATGCAAAAGTGTGTGGCAGTAGCAACATTATCCATAATCAACCCAAGCTTTATATCTCCTCCTCTTTGCCTTAAATGGGTGAAAACCTTTCTCACACAAGTACCTTCCCATCTTACTAAAATTGTCTTCCTTAAAATTTTAGGGGCATTTAGTTCTATTTTCATTTTTTAATTGTGATCTTTTACTTTGATTTCTTATTATTATTATTTTGTTAAAAAGCACGTCTAAAGAGATTTGAAATAAAAATCAAAAAATTAAGATTTGTAATAAATATTGAAAATAATCTTATAGTTTCATCATCCTAGTTTTTGTTTTATTCTTATTATACTATTAGAGGTAATATTAAATTTTAAAATAATTTATTTCTCAATATATCAAATCTTATTCTTGAATTAATTAATTTTTATAACTATAACAAATAAAAAGTATAAAATTTTAATATAATGAAAATTATACATGAATCTTATATAATAAAAATGTATTAACTTATTCTAATTAAATAATTAAAGATATTCACCATACCATATAAGTCTTAAGTGCTTAAAAAGGTACATTTTAAACACAATACCAAATGATTCTTATGACTTAAAGTTTTGTAATTAAATATTGTTTCACAATTACTATGATGGAAAAATTCATGCCTTAACTTTGGGAGTATAATTTTAAGAAAATAAGCATTAGTCATATCTATTCATAATACAACAATATATTTCTTTTGGATACTATAGGATTAGAGGAAATGACTTTAACTTTTGAGTATCATGTTCCTATCAAAAGTACTCATGTATGATTCATATAATTCACATCTAAAGTCAAAATATTTTTAAGAAAAAATTTTAAAAATATTCTATTTTTATTACAAAGAAACATATTACTGTATACTACTTAGCTAAAAGAAGAACAACAAAACTAGGATAATTAGTATAAAGTATGCTTACTTTCTTAACTACTCTTATTCATATAAGATTAGGAATTGATTAGTTCTTTTTAGATCTTCACTTATATAAAAATATCCTTGGCAATCAGTGTCATATTAAGAATTTGTTTATAGAAGTAACTATAATAGAGAAGATGTTTAACATAATACATAAAAGGTCTACCAATACTATGCATTGTACATATCAATATTGCCTAAAACTAATAAGTTGTTGCCTCACTCTCTAGCCTACTTTTTCTTAACCATTTTTATTGAAAATAAGCATGCTCTCAAGGAGACAATTGAAGGATATCAATTACATGTATATTGTAAAACATCTTAATGAAGCTTGTAATCTAGCATCTCCCTTATGTTTAACTTATTGGAAGACTTTATTGAGAAGCAAACGCGTGCTCTTTTTTAGTAACCTTCTTTTTCAGTTATCCCTTATGTTTATAGGGAATTGTTATTGTGTATTTCCCCAAATCCCAAATACTAGTTATATGAGTTTTAGTTTAATTATTGTTCGAAATAAAATGAAATTAAGAAAAGAGAAAAAGAAAATAAAAGGGGGTAAAACACCGAAATTGTTCTCGGTGAAATATTATAAGGGTGGGCTTTATTTTACTTGCAAGTGGTAGCCCACTAAGTGAAGAGTTTTTTTTGGCCCATGGGTGGAAAAGGGGCTAGTGCTTCATTGCTTGCTGAGTAAGGCGGCTGTTTTGTTAGATTATTGGAGAAGCCAATTTATGCTAAAATGAAAAGGCTTTACCCTTTTTGCTTGTGATGTGTGTTGTCGTAAAAACCATAACAAAGAAGGAGAAAAATAGAGGTCTACTATATTATTTTGGCATGTGAGACGACAGCTGTTTGGTGAGATAATCGAGAGGAAGCGAATCATCATCGACAGGTATTCAGTGTTTTTGTCTCTTGGGTTTGTAGAGAGTACTAAATTGATTATGGTTTTCAATTTGTACTAGAAACTAGAGATAATTGTAATCCTCTTTAAGATTATTGTTCTTGGTTGTTGATTGTACTTTTGATTACTATAGTGGATTGATTTCATTCCGTGGAGATCGGACCATGGTTTTTCTCCTAGTTGAAAGAGGTTTTCACGTAAATTGCTTGTGCATTGATTTAGTTTCTTGCACTTTATTTCTCTTGTTATTATTGTTGTTCTGGTTGTGGTAATTATCCCTAATAAAGTGGTATTAGAGCTATGGTTAGAGGATCCTTATGTAGGGAAAATTAGCAACTGTTTAATTTAGGGAGGAATTAGTGTGAGAAGAGAATGGGTAAAAATAATGCCTCGAAATTTCACGTTCCTTTGTTCAATAAAAAAATGAACTTTTGGGTATGGAAGAGTACTATTGAGAACTTAATGGTACAGCAAAATTTAGACGCAGCTTTAGAGGTGGACAAGCTGGTGTGTTTGAATGATGCCAAATGGGTGTCGATGAAGAAGAAGCTGCTTAGTACAATTCGGTTGGCTATAACTCCGAAGATCAAGTACAAATACTTGAGTGAGATAAATCTGAAAGCTTTAATGGATAAGCTCCAAAGTATGTATGCTTCCAAATCATTGACTAACATCTTGTGCTTGAGATGGGAGTTATACCGGTTGAGAATGGAGAAGGGTACACCCTTACAGGACCACATTAATTTGTTCAACCAACTATTGGCCTAATTGAAGAATACAGGTGAGAAGATCACCAATCAAAAATAAGCTCTTCTGTTGTTGGCTTCACTACCTAAGTCCTACCGACCAATTATCATGACGTTGCTTGTTGTTAGGGATAAGATTACGCTAGATGAAGCTATGGCGGTATTGAGAGAGAGCGAAAGGATGACGACACATGTTGATGAAGGTTCTCCAGGTGATGGTGATCGAGCATTAGTTACGAGGGGATCTGAGAGAGGTAAGAATTAAGAGAGAAGGGGATGTGGCTCAAGGGGTAGATCAAAATTGCACACAAAAGACTTGTCACATGGAATGTTACTATTGTAGGTGACGTGCGCGTCATAACGCTAGTCAAAATAAAATAACTAGACTATTACTATAGTAGTGGTGAGTCTAGGTTGAGCCTACAGGGAGTATTCGGTTAGCTTATGAAATAAAGTTAATCAGTGTTTAGAAAAAATGAGGGGGTTTTGGATTTCGGAATTAAAAAAATAAAATGAAACTAACTAATGAAAACAAATTAAAGAAAACATGCAAAAAATGATAAAAGTGGGGAATTTGGTAAGGATTTGGTTCTTTAGTTCAATCTCGGCCTATACCCTAACTAAGCATATTTCAATGCTTTGTTGTTCTCAAACCTCTCCTAGTAGCTATTAATCATGAGTCAATAATTAACTCGAGTTTTCCTTTAGGTTGTGTTTAATCAAGATACAATCATTAATTAAACCTAACCACCGAATAACCTAAGATACGATCTCTAGATTTAATTAGGCAGTAGCATTATGAATTAGGAAAACTGATAAATCAAGGCAATAACCACATACGATGCTTCATTTAACCTAGGTTATGTTATCCCTAATGATTATGAATCATTAGTCGCTACACATGAATTTCAACATAACAATTACAGATTATATCGAAATTCTAGCAATGGGTATGCTATTAAACAATTCAATGAAAGCATTAAAATTATCTTTTCACAATCCTAATAGGTTCATACACAAATAACTGAACAATAAAAAAATTTTGATTATCCATATACAAAACCCAAATCAATTAACATAGGATAACACAATCAATTTCTAATGAGAGAAAGAAACAGCAAAAACAAGAAAATACACTTAATTCGGGTCGTTGGCATGGATGTCACCTCCAAATCGGCGTCAAAACATTTAGCCTTCTTTAGATCTCCCAAGAAAATGCTTCAACCCCACGTTGTAACCCTACCGAATAACCCTTTTGTTTCTTCTTCAGTGTGCAACTCTCTTCTCTCTTTCACTATGCATTGAAGTGACAAATAAAGATGGTAGTTTTTGGTCCACCTTCGCTATTCACTATTTGCTCACTTCTCTTCTCTCACACCTAGCCGCAGCTCTTCTCCATTTCTCTCAGCCGCTAAGCCAAAGCTCCCCCCTCTCTTCACGCCCTTATTGTTTTTTTGATGGGATAAATAAAGTTGCTAGTTTTCGGTCTACGCATCCTGTAGCTATTCTTCACCCTCGCAGATATGTTAAATGCTTGCGTTTAATGCTAGCTTTCTATGCGTTTTTCTTTAAAACGCATATGTGTGTTGCGTTAAACGCACAACATTTGAATTGAAAGAAGACTTTATTTATGTTTAACGCGCAATGCTTACGTTGAACGCAGATGTTGGTTACATTTAACACAGACATTCCAATATACTGGCGTAGTAGTTTCGGTGCTACTTGACTATGCGTTTTGCTGCTGGCTTTCTCCTCATACGCTGTCGTTTTCTTCTTCAGCTGTTATTGATTTTTTTTCATTTTTTCATCAAGCACTTTTAATTCTTTTCTTTATATTTTAGATTTTTTACTTCTCGTCTTTTAATTTTCTTCTTCTTGCTCCATGAAGATAAATGAAAATTAATCTTTGAAAAATGACCCAAATATAGTGCTTTTAACTTACTTTAATTTCTTTGCTTCTAAATTGTACCTAAAATCATAAATGAATTAAAGTGAGTATCTTAAGCATTTTCGTATGATTAATTGCTAAGTGTAAATGATTAAATGCATCAAAAATTAAACACATATTAATTTTCGCCACACATAGCTTTTGGTCATCCTCGAGCAAAATTTCCAAATTAAGCTCAAAGACTCAAAACATTTACTCAATTCCCATATTTTTCAAGAATACATAATCATAAACAAAGATGAATGACTTTCAAAAATCATAGTAAGAACTCAACGTTCCAAGCTTTTACTCATGATCAATCAATAAGCATCATCTTCGAAAATCGAGCAATCTAATGGTAGACTCAAAAAATGTGTCTAAGTAAAATATATCTATAGATACACTCAACACCATTCATGATCATGACAATCCATAACCTTGCATATCATTTCATTTCTTCACCACTATAATTCACATGCAAAATCATGAATCAAATGACTTTTCAAGGTTATAATGTGGGCAAAGGTAAGGTGAGATGTGATTGGGTCAAATAGCATGAAAGTCATTAAGCTAGTGAAACAAAACAACACTCATCAAAAACTGGGTATTGTCAGCTATGATGAATGCAACATTTATATTTCACAACCCCTTTCAACTTTCACACACCAACCACATGAAGCATATACCAATTTGAAGGAATCACTCATATAATTTATGTCAACAATACAATGAAATCACAAGAGTAAATCTTCCAACCCAACATGTACCTTATGTTTAACATACTCAAATAACCCATTCATCACAACTTTAGGAGAATGCATTAATTATAAATAACTTTTTAACATATATGCATTTGCTCCTAGATACATATATTTAAACATATTTTTTCTTTTTTCTTCTTTCTTTCTTTTTCATTTTCTTTTCTTTCATCTCCTTTTTTCTTTTGCTTTTCTCTTTTCTTTCTTTCTTCTCCTTGTAAAAATTAAAATAAACTACACCAATAAGGGAATTTCAATTATAAGATATAACAAAACATCCCAACATTAACTCACCCCCACATATGTACGCCTCCACACTTACACTTTTGTACATCCACAAACTCACCAATCACAAACGTTCCACTAGCTTTTTGGCTTGGGTAGGACATTTGATTAAGTATAAAGCATGTAACGTGGTTGATACAAAAGGAAAGGCTAATAAGGCTCAAAAGGACTTATCAAAAAGGAAAATCATATAATGGGTAGGTTATTTGGCAAATGTAGTTTGGAAAAACAAAGAACGCCTAATCATATCCATTTTAATGCATATGATAAAAATGTGGTGTCAAATAGAAATTCAACATAAAATCAGGATGTACATGTCATGAAGGTCACACATTTTTAAAAGACAATGAGACTGATATGGATGTTTCATTCTAATAAGGCTCAAAATCTCATCGGCTTTGTCTACCACTAGTCGTTACTCTTCTAAAGATAATGCATATCGATCAATCACAAGAGTAAAAGTACATGACAAAGTTGCTATGAAATTATCTAGTCAATTCATTCTCTACTCATGATTAAATAATCCTAGAAGCAATAGATAACGATTAAATGCTTGCTTTGTTTGTTTTATTCTTTCTCTTATTTTGATTGAAAACTTAAGACAAGCAAGAAATAAACTAACAAAGAACACACATGCATATAAAAAGAAATGTGAAAATGTAAAGACAAGAAATTTATTTCCCTTGAGTTGCCTCCCAAGAAGTGCCTTTGTTTAGGGTCACTAGCTCGACTCCATGTTTCCTTCTCATGTGACAAAATTGTGATCTTCAGGTGTCACATGCAGCTCCTCCATGTGAGATTCTTCGGGATAGGTTCTCAGTTGATGGTCTGCCATATTCAGTATTTTCCATATTTGCTGACTTTCAATCTTGATTGAGTCCATGCACTCTAGAAAGATCTCAAGTGTCTCTTCGCCTTTTTCTTCCTCATTTAATTCCTCCAATATGCTATGTAAAGGTAAAGAGTTATTCTAAAAAATAATTATGAACTCAGTACTTACCTCCGAGCTAAAAGATTTTTTTTTTTTGCTTTGAGCTCCTCCTCTGCTTCTTTTACACAAGAAAATCTTTGAGGGTTGACCTCAAAATTCTCAAGCTCCTCATCACTTTGTAAAGTTTCCTCACAAACGTCTATTGGGTACACATCGGGTTGATACGACTGGTCCTCTTCGCTTTGTGGTTCCAGATGATTGATATCTCCCCATCGAGGCAATACATTTTGCTGGAATTGCAAAGCATGCTGTATATTGGATTTGCTGTACAGCTTGCTGAAACAGCTGTTGCATATTATGTTGGAACTGCTGCATATCCTATTGAATTTGAAGATTATTAGCAGCCATAATATTAAGCATTTCTTTTAGAGATGTATCTAAGTTGTGTTGGCTCTCTGAATCTTGGGCACTAGACCATGTAGTTTTTGGAAATTGCCCTCCATCCTACTAGAATTGTAGAGTATTCTGCTGCAATTGCAAAGTATTAGCATTCACTATATCAATAAACTCTTCCAGAGATGAACTAGAGTTGTGATAGGAAGCTTCTGGTCTGTATGAGAATTGCTGTGCGTCCTGTAAACTATCATGGAAGTAATTATGATAATTATCCCATCCATAACAAAAGTTAGGCTGATCAATCCAAACATTGTTATAGGATTGAGAATATAAGTTATAAAAGAAATTAACTCCGTCACTATCAAAATTTGTTTTCACAAACACGAAACAAAAAATAAAAAGATCACGAAATAACTGAAAAGAAATCAATTACAAACAAATATATACAAAACATCAATTAAATCACAAACAAAAAATAAAATACCGCACTCCCCGACAATGACGTCAAAATTGACATATGCATCATAACACTAGTCAAAATAAAATAAGTAGATTACTATTGTAACAGTGGTGAGTCTAGGTCGATCTCACAGGCAATATTCGGTTAGCTTATGAAATGAAATTAATCAGCGTTTAGGAAAAATGAGTGGGTTTTAGATTTTGGAATAAAAAAATAAAATGAAACTAACTAATGTAAACAAATTAAAGAAAATATGCAAAAAATGATAAAAGTGGGGAATTCGGTAGGGATCTGGTTCTTTAGTTCAATCTCGGCCTATACCCTAACTAAGCATATTTCAATGATTTGTTGTTCTCAAACCTCTCCTAGCAGCTATTAATCGTGAGTCAATAATTAACTCGAGTTTTCCCTTAGGTTGTGTTTAATCAAGATACGATCATTAACTAAACCTAACCACCAAATAACCTAAGATACGATCTCTAGATTTAATTAGGCAGTAGCATTACGAATTAGGAAAATTGATTAATCAAGGCAATAACCAGATACGATGCGTCATTTAACCTAGGTTATGTTATCCTTAATGATTATGAATCATTAGTCACTACACATGAATTTCAACATAACAATTACGGATTATATCGAAATTCTGGCAATGGATATGTTATTAAACGATTCAATGAAAGCATTAAAATTATCTTTTCACAATCCCAATGGGTTCATACCCAAATAACCGAACAATAACGAAAATATGATTATCTATATACAAAACCCAAATCAATTAACATAGGATAACACAATCAATTTCTAATGAGAGAAAGAAACAGCAAAAACAAGAAAATACACTTAATTCGGGTCGTTGGCATGGATGTCACCTCCAAATCGGCGTCAAAACATTTAGCCTTCTTTAGATCTCCCAAGAAAATGCTTCAACCCCACGTTGTAACCCTACCGAATAACCCTTTTATTTCTTCTTCACTACACAACTCTCTTCTCTCTTTCACTATTCATTGAAGTGATAAACAATGATGGTAGTTTTTGGTCCACCTTCACTATTCACTCACTTCTCTTCTCTCACGCCTAGCCATAACTCTTCTCCATTTCTCTCAACCGCCAAGCCAAAGCTCTCCCTCTCTTCACGCCCTTACTGTTTTTTTGATGGGACAAATAAAGTTGTTAGTTTTTGGTCCATGCATCCTGTAGTTGTTCTTCACCTTCATAGATGTGTTAAATGCATGCGTTTAACATTAACTTTCTATGCGTTTTTCTTTAAAACGCATGCATGCATTGCGTAAAACGCAGATGAAACCAACGTATGCGTTTTGACGTAGACATTCCAATATGCTAATGTCGTCGTTTCGGTGCTCCTGGGTTGTGCATTTTGCTGTTGGTTTTCTCCTAATGCATTGTCGTTTTCTTCTTCAGTTGTTATTAATTTTTTCTTCATTTTTTCAGCAAGCACTTTTAATTCTTCTTCTTTATATTTTGATTTTTTTCTTCTTGTATTTTAATTTTCTTCTTCTTGCTCCATGAAGACAAGTGAAAATTAATCTTCAAAAAATGATCCAAATGTAGTACTTTTGACTCACCTTAATTTTTTTGCTTCCAGATTGTACCTAAAATCATAAATGAATTAAATTGAGTATCTTAAACATTTTCGTATTATTAATCGCTAAGTGTAAATGAATAATTGTATCAACAATTAAACACATATCAGTAGGAAGAAGAGCCACATCCAAAGTCATTGTCCGAAGATGATGGAGGACTTGAAGATTCTTCAGTTGATGCAAGAGAATAAAGGCAAGACTAAAGTAGATGATGATGGTGATTCCTCTGATGTGGTCATAGGTGATGGTGATGGCGATGGTGATGGTGATAAAGATTTGTTCTTGGCTACTCATGGTGAGATGAAGGGCCAAGAGAGTTGAGTGTTAGATTCGGCCGCATTGGTTCATGTTTATAGAGACCAAGCTTTCTTTGATACTTTACACCGAGATAGGGAGTATGGCCACATCAACATGCTGGGTGATCAAAAGTTGAAGGTCCAAGGCATAAGGACTGTGAGGATGAAACTTTATGATGATATGACTCGAACCTTCTACAATGTGAGGTATGTGCCAAGTGCTCGTGCTATCCTTATTTCTTTAGGTGAATTGACAAAGTATGGGCATAGGTATGTTGGTAGTGGGAGGTGGTGTAAAGTGTACCATAGTGCTCGCTTGGTGATAAAAGGGAGGAAGGTTGACAACAACATTTATTATATGGAGGGTCATTACATCCAGAGGGACAAGGCTGTGAAGAAGGTCTGATTCTCGGATGGGGTGGAGATGTTTGGTGATGTGGATCGCGGGAGGAATATGTTGTGTATCTCCCTAAATCCCAAATACTAGTTATGTGAGTTTTATTTTAATTGTTGTTTGAAATAAAATAAAACTAAGAAAAGAGAAAAATAAAATAAAAAGGGGGTAAAATACCAAAATTTTTCTCAGTTAAATATTGCAAGGGTGGGCTTGGTTTTACTTTTAAGTGGTGGGCCAATAAATGAAGAGTTTTTCTTTTTGGCCTATGGGTGGAAGGGGGTGGTGCTTCATTGCTTTATAAGTACGGCAGTTATTTTGTTAGCTTATCATAGAAGCCAATTTATGATGAAATAAAAAGGCTTTACCCTTTTTTCTTGTGATGTGTATTGCCGTAAAAACCAGAACAAAGGAGGAGAAAAAGATAGGTCTACTCCATTGTTTTGGTGTGTGGGATGGTAGCTATTTGGTGAGATAATCAAGAGGAAGCGGATCATCATCGACAAGTTTTCAGTGTTGGTGTCTCTTAGGTTTGTAGAGAGTATTAAATTAATTAGAGTTTTCAATTTGTACTAAAACCTAGATGTAACACCCCAACTCCCGACTAGACCCGAACCCGACATCGACGGTGATATCCGAATCCGTGCCCCGCGAGGGTGGC
>JAOTAY010020238.1:0-13101 GCA_025629805.1 Erythroxylum baracoense
ATATGTACACATGTGCTTGGTAATCGATCTGTTTTTGGTCTAAGATTGCTTATTTGATATACTTTGTCTCTTCAGAAACATGGCGAGGGTGTATATGTTAGCAGATATCACAAAAAGCATGCAATAAAGGTTGGGACTGTGATCCGATTTGTTGTTAAGAGGTGATATATTGTCTTTTCTTGTAATTGTGCTATTAACATTGAAAATGGCACAATTAATGCTATTTTGGTTCCCTTTGTCATTTATGTTCTCTATTTCTCATAATTTGCTTCAAAAGGAATCTTGATTCTTTACAAGTCTTTTACCTTTAATTAACACGACAATTTAATCATGATTACTCCCTGCTAAAAGCTTTATTGGTCATTTACACTGTGGGAAGTATCCTTGACCACATTTTAGTAAATGTAAACTTAGATTGAATAGAACTAGAAATATGGTTCAATTTTATGGACAATCTTATTGACACAGCTATTCCTCATAGCTTGGATGAGGAAATACTGCACATTTCTGGCTCCTTGACGCCCCCTCATACCGGAAGCGCCCGTTGGCTGAACAAACATTTCGAAGATGATAAGACTAGCAGGTGATAAAACTTGTTCTGCATCCTAATCCTTAGATGCAGTTGCATTACATGTGGAAATTTAAAGATTAAGATGCCATTTTGTTGTTAATTTCTCTTAGTGGCAAGAGAAAAGAGGTTGAGGGCGAACTCGACATGGCGGAACGTGATACTGTAGATAGAGAGGCACTGAACAAAGATCATGAAACTAAGAAGACAAAGAAAAGGAAAGCTGCTGAAGATCATTGAGGAACTGCATCCACATTGCCAGTGATTCAAACTCACTTGTATTACCAGTTTGTATCCTATAATCCTTCGCTCTTCAACGAAATTTTTGCATTGAATTTACTCCCATTATACCTGTATTCATTATCTCGTCAAGTTCCAAAGTCTTGAGAAGATCAGCCTGTTAATTTTGGGCATGAAGCCCTTTGTCAAGTAGAAAGAAACCAAGATTCTTAAGGAAATGCAATTTCTTGGGTTTGTTTCCGTAGGGCTCATGTCATCGACTGAATATGAATTGGCTATCCATATGCTGTTAATGAAATTTTTATTTACGTATTGCTGTATATAATTCGTACGAAGGGAAAAGAATCATCCCAACCAAAATCTCTTTCTTGGTTTCGAGATCAGAGACTGCATTAACAAATTGGAAAAAGATTCAGTAGGCCTAACTTGTTGCCAGTTAGTCTCAATCAAGCCAATCTGGACAGGACTCATGAAGAGCTTGTTTTGGTGATTCTCCGTTATAAGAACACCCTGTTAATAACAGCTAGATTGGACACATGTCGAACCTCCTATGCCCCTGCGGCTAAGATTTCGTCAAATCCAATTTTGTTAATCGTACATAAAACGTTAAAATACACATCTTGTGTTGTTTCGGTTCCTCAATCATTTCTATTTGGATTTGAGTGTTCAAAAAGTACATTCCATCCTGAGCTCGTACTTATGATTGAGCAACCTCTGCAGTCTGTATAGGTGGAAATGGAATCACCATCATTTTCTAAGCATCATCTTTGCGGTATGGAGTTTCTTTCAATTTAACATCTTATATTCTTATATGGGGCCCTCACATATATATAAAACGATGCCATATTTAATAATAGAAACGAAAATGTAGTGTAATTAACGAAAATTCCATGGATGTAAGTTTATTACATTATCTTACATCTTCCATGGATGAAAGGAACAAGGTATTGCAGCTTCGAAAATGGACATTACATACACACACGCACTCATATATATGAGATTATTATATAGAAGCTGTGAAGAAGTTGGAGAAGTGGGGTTTTCAGGTTGGTGGATGATTCTCGCTTCCTTCCAACTCCCATGTGAAGGGTTTGCTTATTCTAATCAGAAGAATACAGAGAAGATTGTTCCAAAGTCCAAACGCCGTAACATGCTGCATATTATCAAATTTAAAAGGGTAAAACATTCTTCTTCTTCTTTTTTTACGGAGTAACACGCAGTCGCTATCTTTTAGATACGCACCAGGTAAATCTTCGGATTGACGCAATAGTCTACAAATCACATCAAACAGGTATTCCGCACTAAGCACGCCTTGTACGACAGGCTCGATCGAGAGAGTGTAGGTAAGAAGATTCGAACACAGGACATTTTGGCCCTATGCTCCCCGCTTTACCAACTCGACCATCTCCTAGAAGCAAAAATATATAATATTAAAACTTAAATAAATAAATATTTAACAAAATCTTATGTAAAGAAATTGCTTAACAATTAAATAATATCGTAAAAAGATAAATTGTAAATTTTTTAAATATGAGAACTAGAATAAGGAAAAAAAGTAATGGTTAAAACACTGAATTGGCTCGACGGATTTAATTGTAAAAATTTTTAATTAGCTAATTTTTTGATTCAATTTTTAATTTGCTTTTAATAAAATTTATTATTAAAAACTAATTTATTTATTAATTAATCGGTCAGTTTTATAAATTAATCAATTTTTATAAATCACTTAAGTTTTATTTAATAATCTCTTTTTTCAATTAAAATTTAAATTCTTTAATAGTTAATAACAATCTCTTTCAATCATATTTAAAATTTTTAATTTTATTAAATCTTTAGTCGATTTTTATGACGATCTAATATCAATTGAACCTTTTAAATCTTAAATATTTTATCTTATCGGTTTAACTTTAATTTTGATTTTTAAAGTATTGGAAAAAAAAGTGAATTTATAAAAAATCTCAATATATATAAACCCTTTACTTATAATCAACAACAACGCCTTCATTGGGAGGCTATAGGCTTATAATAGCATGTGAGTTAAGAAAACGACATGTTAGTTAAGTTCGAATCTTTATTTTGTTCACGTCGGCTTTGCTTGACTTATATCTGACATCTCTTTCTTGGCATGTTAGAGACAACTTTTAGAGATGCGAAGTTCAGTTTTACTTATTAATTTTCATGTGATTGTTTTTATTTTAAAACGGTCACCTTCGACTGCGTTCTTTGTATTGAAGTGCCGCCTCATTTTTGTGTGTTTAGGTACATAGAACTTGTATTCAAATTTCGTATATTAAAACATTACCGTCGTTGTCCAGTTCGAAGAGATCATTGATGTGTATCATTATGCTCCTTAATTTACGTGATTAAAGTAAGAAGCCTATGATTGTAGTTGTTGGTTAGTTTCCTTCTAACGATCCTTCAGAGAGAAGAAAGTCTACATTGACGTTTGTATATATATTAGAATTTGTCGCATATAACTTCATAAGTTAAAAGTAGAGTTTACGAGAATCTATATCAAAGATTAGATACTAAAGATGGAGGGAAAGATAATTTTAAATTGGCAAAAGTTAGAAAACGAAAAGTACAAGATTTAGATCAAGTGTGTTGAAATAGAGCCTGTGCTTGTAGCTGAGATGTAATCCAGAGAAAATGACAGAGATACTTCTATAGCATTTTTAATGAAGACGTAGAGGATAACATCTTATACACTACAAGAAAAACGTCGTTTTGCGACGGAAATTACCGACAGAAAATATTAACTTTCCGTTGATATGTAGTATTAGCAACGGACTTTACCGACGGAACAAGGCGTCGTAGCAACGGCCGTAGCTAATAAATGCCGACGGAAAATTATTTTCCGTCTGTAAATTTACCTACGGAAAATAGTTTTCCGTAGGTAAATTTGTCAACGATTTATATTTTTCCGTCGGTAAATTTACCAACGATTTACATGTTTACCTACGGAAAACTATTTTCCGTAGGAAATTTACCTACGGAAAATGAACAGAAAATCATTTTCCGTCTGTAAATGTACCAACGGTTTACATGTTTCCGTCGGTAAATTGATTAGAAATTTTTTTTATAATATATTGTCAATAAATTTTATTTCATGATGTTACAGTGGAAAAATACCTCAACCAAAGTAGAGATGACGGTAGCTGGAGACACGATGACGGTAGCCGGAGACACGACGACGATAGCCGGAGATATTTCATCAAACACCTTACATGCATAAGAAATTCATCCCAACATCACAACTAAAATCATGTATTATCCCTTTTATCACTAACATTTATACCTTAAAGTTGTTTTTCAATCACAAAATGCACAAATAAACGAAAGTAATCAAATACATAAATTAACTTTCATCCAATATACAAGAAAACACATGACAGTAGTTGCAAAAATACCTCCACTAAAGGACACGATGACAATGGTTGGAAAAGACAACACCGGTGAGCATAAGAGGAGTCCACAACAGAGAAACCGGAGAGGAGACGCAGCAGTAAGAAGGAAGAAGAAGACGCAGCAGAAAGAAGGAAGAAGAAGATGCAGGTTGGGGAGGGGGGACGCCGGGTGAGTTTAAATTTAAAGAAAATTTACCGACGGAATTTACCGACGGCAATTTCTGTTGGTAAACTCAAAATTTTATTATCCCGCCAACAAATCCCGCCTTTTTACCGACGGATATCATATACCGTCGCTAAATTTACCGACTGACACTTATGCCGTTGCTAAATTCCATCGCAAAATTTGCCGGGATGATTTCCCTCCATATGTAGCGACGGATATTATTACCGTCGCTAAGCGAAAATTTTCCTTGTCAACTTTACCAACGGAAATAGATTTTTCGTCGGTAATTTGCAACGGTACTTTTCCGTCGGTAATTTTCCGTCGCTGCCGGGACGATTTCGCTCCATATTTAGCGACGGATATTATTACCTTCGCTAAACGAAAATTTTTTCGTCAACTTTACCAACGGAAATAGATTTTTCGTCGGTCATTTGTAACGGTATATTTTCGGTCGGTAATTTTCCGTCGCTAAATCCGCCTTCTTTACCGACGGACATCTTATGCCGTTGTTAAATTCCATCGCAAAATTTGTCGGGATGATTTCCCTCCATATTTAGCTACGGATATTATTACCGTCGCCAAACGAAAATTTTTCCGTCAACTTTACCAACGAAAATAGATTTTCCGTCGGTAATTTGCAACGGTATATTTTCGGTCGCTAATTCTTACTTTTCTTGTAGTGACTCCACTTTGCTTAATTTATCCATTATTTGATTCCTCAATTGATTTACTTAATCTTTCATATCTTGGTTGATTCCATTATAATTGAGTTATTAACTTTATTAACAATAATATATTTTGTTATCATAAAAATTATGGATTAGAACCTCATTTTTTATAACATTGTGTTTTTTATTTAAAATCCATATAAATTAGCACAGACTATTCTATTGAAGATTACATATTTTTGTTTTAAAAACAAGAAATTATCTTAAGAATTTTTAATTTATAATATTCATGTAGTTATAAAAAAAATAATAGTGTGATATCTAAATGAAGATGTTTTAAAATACCACTTATTTGAATGATATATTTGTACTGTGATTTAATATTTACATGTTTTCTATTTGAAATTATTAATTTATGAATGCTCTAATATTTTGTGATTGCATTCATATTTGAATTATCATATAACTATTCATTTGTATACATTTATTATGATATAAAAAGAACTAGGTTAAAAGATAAGGGAAAAATTGAATAGCTTTAACAAGAAAATTTTACCTAAAAAATATGATTGAGACTAACTTCATATTAGGATATTAATTGCTATTTTTAATCCGAATTACATAAAAATGTTAAATATTATCTTGATAAAGGGTAACTATTTTGATATTATTTAAAGGAGCCCAATATTAATACTTATATTAAATTTTATATTTTAAAGAGATAATATTAAATTTAATCTCAAATTCGATTTTGGATGTGATGGTGAAATTTTTATTTAAGTTAGGTGTATAATTTATACGTATATATCTTTTAATGTTATTTCAAAAAATATTTGTAATTAAGTTAATGTAATTCATAAAAATAATGATATGAAATTCCACATGAGAAATGAGGGTCAAATTAATTATATAGTGAAAAAGAGAGGAGAAGTAAAGTCTATTAATAAATTTTTAGTTAACTATTTTTTAAATTTATGGTTCTATTAAGTTTGAATTAAAATTATTGTTAAGCTTAGATGATATCGTCAGGGTAAACATTCAGTAAGAGTAAAAAAGAGCACCAGTGATAAGGTCGTGAAGCATGAAAGACTCAGCTTTTAGTCCAATTTTGCATTACAAAAGGAGGAAAGATCATAATTACGTCTCGATGAAAATATTAATTTTAACATCTCTCATAGGATGTAAATATCAAATCTTATATTAAAAATGAGAGAGAGAGTAAAATCTTTCATAAATATATACAATGACTAGGTTAAACTTGAAGTAAAATTGTTGTTTTCCATACAAGGGGTAAAGTACAAGATGCTCTGGTATAATTACCTTGAATGTGCACTTGCAGAAGAAAAATGAAAAGATGCCACATACAAAGTCAACCGGTGCCCTCCAATTCCCATGGAACAAGAAGAGAAAAGGATATTAATTTGTTACATATGCATATGTTCTGACGACATTAATGAGCTTGAAAGAAAAACAACAAGAAGAAGGAGATGGTTCGTGTGTTAATATATTTGTGATGATGTATGCATATATAACCCTCTAAATTACCAAAAGTTTTGACAAATGAAAAAAGAAAACACCAAATTAACTACACTCCTCTGCTGCTGATCATGGCCTTGGTGATGGATGGAAGAAATTCCTGAATCGCCGAACCCAGTTCTTTTTATTGTTGGCTCCATGTCCCTCCAATTGAAGCAACCCTGAAGAAGTAATTCTTCAACCAAGCCAACCAGTACGTTTGTTTCTGTCATTCTATTTTCTGTCCTTCTACGGCATATCTGTCTCTCTCTGCTCCCCCGCTCTCTCTTTCCTCTACACAACACTCTTTGTCAATAAGACTGCATAACTGAACAAGCCACTGCTTGAGCCCAATGCCTCAACTTGGTCTTCACCTGCTCAGGATTATCCCCTGAAATTTCCCAACAAACAACATATATAAATTCCGCCAGCCCTTCATGTAATCTATACTACTTAGAAATCGAAGTTTTCAATGGCTTTTAAGTTTGACTTTTTTAACTAAATTTTTTATTCGAGTCTTGAGTATTTCATCTAGTAGATTGTAGACATGTCTTCTTTCTGACGACATCTACAATCTATGTTCAAATCTCTATTCAACTTATATTTATGTCACTGTTTAGTACAAAAGACAACAATTTTAGTACAAAACTATGCAGTGGTATCCTACATTGTTCCATGTCTTGAGTATGGAAATTATTAAGCATACCTTATTTTGCCTACACGTTCTTCATTTAATGGTTCTCAAATAGTTTGATCAATCTCGTACATGTACGCGAAAATGAAACAATGGAAAGGTAATTGTGTGAAACGCAAATATTGAGTTGAAGATGGAAAGCGTTAAAGACATGCATGGTCTCCTATTATTATTACCTGGGCTGCATATTTTCCAATCTGATTCACTCTTAGGGCTACCAAATGATGACGACCGTCCACCCAACGACGAGGTTGATCTTCGGCTGGGTGGAGTCGACACGGGGCTTGGTGAAAGCTGGCGGTTCACCGCAAAATACAAGTCCAGAGCCGGTAACGTGTTGCAAAGCTGCTGTCCTTCTTCTTCATTGAACCCAAACCCGAGTTCTATGCACCCTTTGAGCTCATGCAAGTCATCGTCCGTCAAGTCATCGGAGTCCACAACTCCATCCTTCTTCTTCACTTGCCGGAGGAACTGACGACGCCTCCTTTCCCACGCAATATCTCGCGGCGTCTCCACCATTGACAACTGCTTTGACAGCCTCCGTTTCTTGCTCATCCACTTTGGTGGCGCCAATGGCATCCTCTCCAACTCCTCTGACTCTGAGTCGGGCATTGATGGTGATGATGACAATGAGGACAATGATAATGACAACGGCGAGGACAACGTCACATCCCGTGTCTTAGGGTCCTTGTCTGTCATCATACTATGTATAACGAGACTGACAAACAAAGAGCTCAAAAGGTTCACAATGAAGGTGGCTGCGAGCGGCGAACAGCGAACAGCAGCTGTTGGCCGCCAGCAACTTAGAGGAGCGTTGGACGGCTAGTGAAGGCGCGTGTGCAACAGGGATGGTGAATTAGATGTTACCCCTTAGGGATGTGTATGTATAATCTATAAAGTTATATATGTTCCGGTGACGAAAATGGGAAATTTACGACACCGGAACAACCAGCTAAAGGAGGATGCGAAAGGAAGGGTGCTTTAATGGAGGGGCAGGTGGAAGTGCGGCTGTCACGGGTGGCCGTTGGGGGGATTGGTGTGTGGTGCCGTTCATTTGTAACGTCCTATGTTAAATTTGGAGCAAAGTTTGGCCAATTTTGGTTAGGACTTGAGGCCAGGTGTGCTTTTTATTGTTTATTTCTGTCTAATTCAGACAGTTTTTTTTTTTAAGAGTACCACAACTATATTATGCAAATTATATATATATATATATATATATATATATATATATAAGCACGTTTATGCCTAATTTGCATTCTTCTTATGATCTTGTTCGTAATTGCAATATCCAATTTGATGTTTAATCATTTGCATAAAAACAAGAAAGACATGTTAAAGAGTTCCACCAAAATTTGAAGTTCTAAGAATGAGGCCTGTTACTAGATTATGAAGATGAAAATAGATCAACTACATTTCTATACTAAAAAATCTGACAATATAAAAAAAAAGTTGTAGTGGCGGAAATTACCGATAGAAAAAGTCATCGGAAAAATAGTAGTAGGTGAATTTTAGGGATGGATATTGTGAATCTGTCACAAATTTCGTGACATAATAGTCTAATTCTATCGGTAAATTTAGCAACAGAATATTGAACTTCTGTCGGTAAGTCGTTGGTAACTTTACTGACAAAAATATAATATTTTGTCGGTAAATTTAGAGACGGAATATGATAATTCCGGTGGTAATTTTAGCAACAAAATTTTGTATTGTCGTCGGTATGTACAAAATTCCGTAGGTAATTTACCGGCATAATAACAATATCCGTCGCAAAATTTTACATTTTTCCTACGGACAACATTTTTCGTTGCTAAATTTGTACCAATAGAATATACTCATTCTATCGGTAAATTACCTATGAAATTAAAATATTTCATTGCTAATTTATGAAATTTAATTATGATAAATTTCAACCACCATTTCTCTTTTCCTACCTAAGTTTTCTCTTGACAATCATTTGATTTTTTTATATCTAATTTCTCTAAATAATATAAAATTGATTAATAATATAAAGTAAAAATTATCCTCATTGGTAATATAATAAAAAAAATTATAATGTAAATCAATAAGACGCTTGAAAATAATTGTAAATTAAGAATTTATGCAAAAACTTAAGAGTAGGAAAACATAAAATACATTCAATTATCCATTTTTGGTGAAGGCAGATGCTCTGACTGCTGCGATGAGGTCTTGTCCCTCTCCTTCAACTCGTCCACCTCATTACGGAACTGGATTATGCACTCCATCAGCCTGTCTACTGTGTTCTCAAGATGAATGACTCTCTCATTTGATGCGGACCGCCTACTAGGTCCAGCTGTAGTTAATGTGGAAGATTGCGAATAAAATGTGTTTGTAAATGAACCTAAGCTAAAAATCCTTCCATGGTGGTCCCTACCACCCACTACATCAAGATATGTCTGACTGTCATCAACAGTTTTAGAGTTTTGAGATTGTCGTTCAATGTTTTCTTGTATTTGGTCATATCATTATAATTGTTTATATTAATAAGCGATAATTTTTAAGAATTAATATTAAAGTATAGATTTTATATACATGAAGTTATCTGCATAAGGAGTTGACGAAGGTCATACCGTCATGCTTCTTAGTGTGAGTGTGTAAAGCGAGCTGGCGTAGTGTAGGCTTTATGCCTATAGACTTTTCCTACATCAGAATAAATTGTTATAATTGAACTATAATTTACAAAAATTTCGGCAGAGTTTCTTATATTTTTATGATATTTACCTCCTATTAAACAAAAACAAGTACTCAACAACACAGTGATTAATGGCACCAGACATTTATAACATTATTATTTTCCATAATACACATATATTTTCATTCTAAATTTCACACATCAAAGTACAAAAATCAGAATATAAGTGTAAAGTTTTGATACTTACAAGTTCCTCTGCATGCTCTTAGTAGGTCATAGATACTTCAGTGTGTATGGGTAGACCCTCTCCCTCCAGTCCTCTACGTATGTTTGCAGAATTTTACTCTCAAATGAACATTGCCTCGGGTGATGCCTAATACTGCTATCAACGAGTCTATATTTCTTCACATATGTAAGGGGTCATACACCATTATTGTGTATCAAACCAAGAAAGTTTCTATAACGTGCACGAGCTCACCTGTCCTATGCATTATAAATTACAGCATCAAATTTTGAATCTCAAAAAATTCTTTCTGAAAAAAGAAAAACGTACTATAAATACTTATAAAATACAATATTAATCTAATTAATGTATAAAATTAGATAAAATACAAATATTAAAGAATATATTTTTTATACCTCAAACTCCTGATAGGATAAATCCTTTGTCACCTGAGAAATATTCTTCGATATATAACCCAAGATCTATTCTCTCCTTAAACTTGGATGAGATATTTCTGGAGCACGTTCCAGATGCAACCAACCTAATATATAAATATTTTTGGATCATTTTCAAATTAAAACATATAGCTTAACTATAAACCTACGGTGTTATCATGTATGTATTACAAAATTTTTGGAACTTTACTCACAGATTGTTGACAATTGTGATGTAAGTTCTTCCATCAACTCTCTTAGCTCCAAGTTGGAGGCAACCTCCTTCACCCGCAATGTTTACCCCTAATGTCTCTGTCAGTCTAAAGGTAGTGAATGGTGTAGGGGTGGTGCATGGTATAGCAGGCGTGCTGGATGGTGTAGCAGTTGGTAAGGAATGTGACTCTACAGGGGTTGTAGGTGGGGAAGTTGATGCCTGATTTAGACGTGCAACACTTGATTCTGTAGCATCTGTAAAAAGTGATGATTCACCTGGATAGTCACTGGCTCCTCTAAATAGTGGTAACCTGAACCTTAGCCGCATCATATCCTGTTTTCTCCTCTAAATAGTGGTAACCTGAACCTTAGCCGCATCATATCCTGTTTTCTCTTCTACGGCAAATTTTTAAGCTGAAATTCACATTTTATTGATTATTTCACTAATAGAACAATATAAATTAAATATATTGTTGATGCAATAATACATTTATTCATATAATATTCTATTACTTAGACAAATTAATCGTTATCATTACTTAATTGTAATTCAAAATCATCATTATCTTCTTTTTCTGAAGAATTAGAATCAAACTCAGGCTCCTCTTTAGATCTCTCGTTCTCCTCATCCTCTCCAAATGTAATTTCAATAAATTCATTATTTGGATCGTTCAAAGGTTTATTCTCGTCAGATGTTACATATGCGTTTATTTCATGAACATCTTCTTGAAACGCTTCACTTTCAATTCTTTTATTTTCTCCTGTTTTATGTAATTAAAAAACACCTCTAGGTTTTACTTTGCAAATGGCCAACCAATCTGACTTATCTCATCGTAGGCTGGGAAAAGGGACATGATGCACCTGGATTGCTTGCATTGTCAATACGAAAGGTTCAAATTGTCTAAATCTTCTTCTCTGGTTGATTTCATCTAGATTGTATCAACTGTGTACTTTTGCTTCAATATTAGGAGTTGGATCAAACTATTCACACTTAAATATCACACTTCATTTTATTGGCAATACAGGGTACTCAATTTCAAGTATCTTAATAATTTTACCATAATAATCTATCAATTATCCCTATATGCAAACCCCATTATTTACTATTGTCATGCTATGCCCATGATATTATGTATGAAATTTGTATCCATTAACAAAATACGCCAAACACGATTTAACAGTTCGTAATGGTCATTTTGCAAGATCACATATGAACTTGTTCTCTATTGCATTTTTTGAAGCCTACACAAAAAATTATCATATTAAATAGTATAATGTCATTTAAACACTTTGATATGATAATTCAACCATTTCAATTATTGCAAGTGAAAACTTACATATTTCTCGAATCATCGAGAAAAGTGTCTTTCAACTTCTTTATTGACATCATCTTGTGGCTCACGTAACCCTTCCTTGTATAATCTAAAAGAATTATTATGTATTTTAGTTGTGAACAACACTAACTTCGAAAACTCAAATAATCAATTTCAAAATTAACTTAAATTTACTACTCGAAATGTTGAACTTTTTGACAATTCAATAAAATACAACCATGGGCAGCCTCTATTTCTTCTTCTGTTAACATTCTTCTTATTGAACATCCATATGTTCATCTAGCATATGTGAAAATGGATAAGTTACCATTAACATCACTTGTTTCTCCCTTGTCATCATTACAAGGAACTTTTCTTTCTCTTGTATGCACACATGCTATTCAAAATAATGTGAACAAAATGTACTTGCTTTAAGTATTATATATCGAACCTTCAACTTTTAACCTTGTTTTTAACATTTTTCTTCAAGTGATGCAAATACCTACATTACAAATAAGTGTGTTAGTCTTGCATTGCTTTTTTGAATTTACTTTCATATTGCGTAAATAGTTTTCTACACTTTACTTATAAAATTCCCTAGAAAGTTGGCCCGTTCGAACCTCTATGCTGTGAATAGAAAAGGCATGATCTTCCATTACTTGCTTAAACTTCTCTTCCAATCTCTTTTCGGCCTTTTCTATGTTCATAAGCTTATCCATGATTTGATCTAATTTAGAGTCCCATGAACTGGATTCATTTGGTTAAAATCCTAATAGGTCTTAATTTTCCAAGTGAGTCCTTACATTATTAGGCCAACAGAAATCTGGGTGGTTCTACCACCCCGAATTGTATATGTTTCAATAGGGATGATGTAACACCCCATTACCCTAGGGTACGCACCGGGACGCCCGTAGGTCATTCCGACACATATCCAAGATAAGGGAGCGCTACGTGCAATCACTACAGAACTCCACATGGCATCACATACATTTAAATAATAAAACCAGTAA
>JAOTAY010020239.1:0-13101 GCA_025629805.1 Erythroxylum baracoense
CCCAAAAATTATAATTAAAGCCTAATCACAATAAAAATAATAAAATTAATCCTCAAACAAATCGGGGTCCAACAACACCTTTAGTACTACGCTATAAATCGTGTGCTTACAGAATATTAAGGGTTTATAAGATTAAAACTTGCCCCAATCATGAACCTAAGTAACTATTCCAAACGATTATGTATAAGGTAATATATTAATAGGTGTCACTGACAAATCATGTCAAAAATTATACCAGTGAATAATATCCTATAAATATATGTTTTTAACTATCTTTGATTTTTTCTTTCATAGAAAGTTTAATGCGTAATTGCGCATCAAACCATTTCCTTAACATTTCCCCTTCTCTATTTCAAACAAGCATAATTGAAGCACGCATGTACAAGTAAATTCATTATGCAAAACCTTGAATAGACACAGTTAGATGAATTATTGAGTACCATTTAGTGTGCATTTGATTTCAAAGTGTATTTTCATCAAACTAAGTTGGTGTTACATATATGTCATGAATGATTGTATAGTTACGCATACAGTCTGGGTTTAGTCTTAGTTTCATTACTATTTGGATAAAAAAGCACCTATATACTTTGTATTGGTTGTAACTATAGTCTGTAGTCAGAGAAGTTGTTCCCATTCTAAAGCGTTGCCTCATACTTATCAAAAATAACTGATGGAAAATTTTCTCCATTAGGATTTTATTAAATGTATAATTGGTTTTTCTTTTATTTCAACCATCCAATATCACTATATTATAATATCGATACATATGTTATTTTCAGCCAAACTTCCTTTAAGTTGTAATAAGATGGGGTTTGTTTAAGCAGTACTACCATTATAATTGGGGAGATTAACATCACTTGGCCATTATATTACAAGGAAATAATGCCAAAAATGGTGATTAATCATAACTAAAGCTCCAACAGTAGCTTATTTAAGGATTTCTTTAATCCTCTAATAAGCCATAAGGATTGGGAAGAATACAATACATTGAAAAGAAAGGTTTGGAACATTGTTTGCCATGCACTCTCTAGTACATCTGACAATCACTGCTTCATCATATAGACAAATTTTCAACTTCTACAATGATTTTTTAGTAATTATACTTGAAAAAATAAAGTAAATTTCCACAACAATAGTGGTACAAATATAAAGGCATACATCAATTTTCAGAGGAGAAACTGTGGACATAGAAAATTATTAAGTATAAAAGGAAGATAGTTTTGTAAGCATATAATCTTTTCCTTCTTCAGCATCTTAATAATTCCCTACTCTAGAAGGCAAACCATTAACAGCCTTAAAAATTATTGAGTTATTAAAAAATACCAAATCATATTGCCAAATGAACTTTAGTTTAATTAAATTTCATATCATACTCCAAATTCTTATATAGAATACGTATAATCAAAGTTCAATTTCTGTTTAAAACTCAAGTTCCTTACATTTGCCTCATTACTAAAGGCTTGATGATGTAGAAATATCTTTCTATAGTAACATCTTAATCTACAGACGATAGATATAACATTCATTGCATAGAAAGAAAAAATTAAGGAAAATAGTAAAAAAAATTAGAGGGTGTATTTTCTCTATCATAATCATTGTTTTGATGATTTACTTACACAGCCAAACTATCAAACTTCCATCCTCCATTATCTCAATATTATTCATACTTCCTCTCACTAGACACTATATCATAATGAAATTAAGAGCTTTTTTTTTTAATGAGTGAAGGATTAAGATAAAAATATAAAGAGAATGATCATGCTTAAGTCTTATGCATTGTACATAATCGACAAGACACGATATGAGAGAATTAGTTAAAAGAGCTTTATAGGGCCTCAATTAGTTTTTTCCTTACTCATTTAGGTAAGATAAAAATTTATATAATAATTTTTATAGAAAAATGCCTTGTGGTCAATTATTAGTGGCCATCTATAATCAACCTTACTAGAAATAGCAAAGACAATATTTTAAAAATATAGATTTTCATTTTAACTACCAGAGTCAAGAATGACAATTTAGAGTTGAAATTACTTGCCATGTCTTTTGTGGGGTTCAATAAAAATCACACTCCTATCAAAATCTTTAATCCCACATATGTTACGGTATTCTTTCAATGCATGATTTATTATTTTGCATTTCAAAATCAAATTATATGTCTTACTTATATCTAATACAGTATTTTGATTCTTGTTTTAGCACATTGTTTTATACACTATTATGTAGTAATCTTTATTTAAGAAAACTGTTAATGAACACATTTATATAGATGGTCGAGTGGTCATTCATGTATGCCATATAGTCCATCCTAATTTTCATTGAAGTAACATAGTAAACCATATGGTTATATAATAAATCGAGTTGAATAAAATATTAGATGAACAAAGGACAATAATTTGAAGGGATTTTTGTTTCGATCATAAAGTTCACAATTCTAACATCTTTGTGTACACTTGAGTTATACTTCTTTATTGTGATACATTGAGCTTTAATTACCACTAACTTTTTATATCAGCATTTTACAATTGAACTTATTCCATATTGGAAAATATTTTTAAGAAGTAAATACTAAAAATATTTATATTTGACTGACTTAACTAATCACATCCAAACAAAACACAAACCTCTAATTAGTACATATTACTATAATAAAAACCTTAGAAAAGTATATGTAAATCAATTAAGACACCAACAAAAGTAGGTAGGAGTACAAATATTTAAAATCAAGATTTTATGTTCTCAAGCAATTTATTGTCAAGAGTAGCAATTAAATACTTCCAACTAAAAAATGATGACTTATAAACAACACATTACAAATTTTCTACTCCTTAATAAAAATCCAATTCAAAAAGAAAATCAATTATAATTTTCATTCTTGTTAACATGGTAACACTCTTACTTTTAACTAATTTTCTTTCTTTAAAACTACAATATAATGCAAATTTGAATCATGTTACAATTTTTGTATGTTGAAGCTTCATACAGTCACAAATACAATATATGTAGTAGGGACCATATATGCAGATTAAATTCATGCCTAACACAATTTTAGACAAAATCATAAAGATTGACTAAAAAAGATCACTTACCATAATATAATATCTCCTCTCCTTTGCCACACTTTAAAGATTTACATACTAGAATTAGTTTTGGTTTTTAGTCACACTATAATGAGAAAACAAAACAAATAAAGGTTTTTTGGAAGATGAATAAATAATTTTATTAACTCAAGTGCTAAGAAGTTTTATATGAAAACTTTTAATACCGTAAGTATACAGATCGTATATTGTAGTGCAAAAGGTGTTGTTCCCCCAAGGACTAATTAGACACCTAACAACTTGAAAAAAAACTTTGTTTAAGGTATTAAAATGTTGACTAAATTAAAATAAATTAATAAAATTAAAATAACTAATAGAGCAAAACAATTGAATAAGTGAGTTGTTAATAACAGTGAATATGATCAAAGCTAGAAACTTAGGAATTATTCTATCCTTGTTTTGTCTCCCCTTATTCTTGTTAATTCAATTATGCTTGATCCTAAATATTCTAATTTGATTAGACTGTCTTAAGATCTAATCAAGTAATCGCAATTGAAATCGATAATAATAAAATTGTAATCTCTCGGTTCACAAAACTACTCATAACTATTCAATTGCATTTGAAGCAATCTTAAAGATAATTAATTCACAATTAAGATCTTTCTTCAATTATTAATTAATCTGATAATTGCAAGCCTATTAAGCTACCAACTCTCATTACCCACCTTAACACAAGTAACTTGATTCACTCTCTTGATTTATTATCAAGTATAATCATAACAATCATCACAAAGCATTGATAGATGTATTGAATTTAACAAGAATGAAGTTTACCAAAAACAATTCAAGGAACAATCCCTTTATAAATTTAGAAACCCATAATCATGTTTAAAATCTTAGAAAACCAAATAAACATTCAATACATTGAAATAAATAAAGGTCAAAGGAATAAAAACTAGTTGGAGTCTTGATCTAGAAATCTAGAATTCTCTAAAGCTCTTTTGATGCCTCCTCTTAATCTTCTTTAGATCTAGTGTCTCTTACCTTTTTGTGTTTTATTGTTCTTAAATAGTTCTTAAGTATTTTATTCTAGGTTTTCCCACTTAATTTGGCTTTAAAAATTGCCTTGAAACGTCAAAAGTACATAAAAACTCGTGAGTTGGAAAAACTGAAATTCGTTGGAATTTGTCGTATATCACGCTTGTCACTATTATGACCTACATTATTTTAAGCTTCCAATTATTCTCTTTTCTTTAATTTCCTATTTCCATAAACTCACAAACACATCAAACACCCCTTGAAACATATAATTAAGGTCAAATTCTTGCTCTAAACTAATTAAACAATCAAACCACATACAAATGTTAACAATAACACAATTTTAAGTCTATACACATGATAATCATCTAAGAAATACTTAAAAACACACCTAAACATCAAGAAAAACATATTATAATCTACATATATCAACAATCAAAGCTTGATAACATTACAATGATAAGGAAATCAATCATATCCCCCAAAATTAAATATAGATTTTAATATTTTAGCACTAACTCATGTCCAAAATACTCAAATCTATAGATTCCATAATATCGTCATTCTTTGGCTGATTTTTGGATGAATATCATATGCTACTAGTAACTCTTTAATCTAATTAATAATTTTTTCCCCTAGGATTTGATTTTTCAACTCTATTCCTCTATGAGAATGATTGTTCCTCTCACTCCAGATTATGTATCTACTACAAACGATTACAGTTATGAAGATAATTCCATCCTTCTTAAGGGTGTTAACAATTCTTATAGCCCATTATATTATGTTTGTCCATTCTATCAGTGGAAAATAGAACTGCATTGTGTGTTAAACTTTATTATAAATAGACTCAAATACTCTATATCGAAAAATGAGGTAAGGTAGAGTTTCTAGATTATTCTTGCATAGCAAGCATATGAGGTCAAAGCTTCCGAGCTTCTAAACCATTTATTGTTTATCCTTAACTTGTTTTTGATAGCCAATTAGCTGATAATTAAAGCTTTAAGGGGGAGAGCTTAAGTCATTCTAATTATCAAACCAAAACCACGTTAGCTTACCATTACCAATTTGTTGCTTTATCCAAAGGTGAATTTGATCCCTCATACTGAGTAGTTGTCTGAAGTTTTGTTGCTATAAATAATATTTCTCTTATGGAGTTTTAGAAACCAGATCTAATAACAATCATTATACTATCATTACCCTGTTCCTCAACAGTTGGATGGTTATCTCTAATTCAACTACTAATCCTAATGGAAGAATCCTAATTTTGTACAACTCAGATAGGGGTGGAAGAAGGGGCCCCTTGCCTATTGCCATCCCTAAACTCAGATAATATATAGCTTCTTAACTCTATCATCAGTGATCAAATCATACATTTGGAAGTCAAAATCCTCCGCAACAACCTCCTACTTAGTATTTCGGTTATTTATGCCTTCAACCATGCTTATCAAAGAACTTATCTCTAGAATAAGCTATTGAATATTCATTACAGTATTAACCCTCAATGGATTCTACTCAGTGATTTTAATGCAACAATCTATATTGATGAAGCAGATGGAAACTATTCCAATAGACCTCTATGTGAATATTTAAAAACTGCATTGTTACTATTGATGTCAGTGATCTTCCAAGAGGTGAAAATTATTTCATATGGAGTAATAAACATAAAAACACTACTTTCTTAAGTAAAAAACTAGATAGGGGCATATCCAATTCTCAACAGACACAACCTCTTTCCTAACTCGTTTGCTTTCTTTCCTAATATGAGTATATCTAACCATTCTCCTATTTTGATTTTCTCATACTCTTTGTAACCTCCAATAAGACGCCCCTTCAGATTCAACAATTTCTTAATGAGCATTGATGGATTCAAAGATGCTATTAAAAAAGGAATTAACTTACACATCACAGGTTCTAAGTAGTTTCAATGTTCCAGATTACTCAAATACATTAGAGAAGAAATCAAAGTCTTCCATAGAGCTAACATTGGAAACCTTCACCAACTATTAAACATTGCCAAAGAAGATCTTGATTAAGGCATAAAATGACTTCTATCTAGATCCCACCAATCCCCGTTTACAGCAATCTGAAATATATGCCTCTTCAAATTACATCAAAGTAGTAGAATTTGAACTCTCTTTGTGGAAGCAAAGATCCAAAAATAAATGACTAACAAAAGTTGATAGGAATTCTTCTTTTTTTTCATAGAGTTGTCCAAGCAAGGAAATCTGCTAATAGAATTGTCCCTTAATGTTTAATGGTATTCAACTTCATCACAAGATGACTTTATTTCTAAAGTTTTTAATCACTTAAATTAGATTCTTGGAACTAGAACATCAGCCACTTCTTCTATTAAACTTCTTGATCAAATCATTCAATAGTAAGTTTCTTCAAATGATGTCGATGTTCTCTTATCCACAATAACTCCAACTAAAGTTGAATTGGAATTAAAATATTTAGCTTAACGCAAAGCCCCATGTTAGATGGCTTTAATATTCTATTTTTCTCTGAGAATTAGAGCATCATAAGACAAATTCTTATTGATGTTGTTTAAGAGTTCTTTGATAAGAAATCCTTACTGAAAGAGCTCAATAGAACTTATGTTACCTTGATTCCTAAGAGAAAAGATCATCAGTGCCTTAATGACTTTCAGCCTATCTCTTGCTGCCCTTCCATATATAAAATTATCTCCAAGATAATAGAATAAAGGCTCAAAGTGTACTTCCAAGTTTGGTAGATATATCTAAATGTGCTCACATCCTAAAAAGGCACATAGGTGATAACATTGCATTTGTAAAATAGCTATTAAAATATTATATCAGAAGTAATACTAGTAAGAATTGTGCAATCAAGTTAGACTTTTAAAAGGCATATGACTCATTTAAGTGTTTCTATTTTATAAGTTAGGAAGGTAACATAAAGAAAAATATAAGATTTTGTAAGAAAATTAGTAAGTCTAAAAAAATTCATTAGTTCAAGTTGAAGAAAACCTTCAAAGAGTTATGCAATTTTATTAAAAGGAGAAGGTTCAATTAGATTTGGCCCATTCCCTTTTGTGACATTATTTCGTTTGCATTGAATTTTTCAATTTCAAACATAGTTTTTATTAGAGTTAACATTTTCAAAAGAAAGTTTCTTAATAATTTGGCTGAGTCTTAAGCTCCCACCTAATAGTTTAATATAAAACTTTAGCCATAAAAATAGTTAAAATTAATTGCATGAACAAATACTTTTAATTATGAGTGTCTTCTCTTATGATCATGTTTGGATTAAAAGAAGACAAGTGGAGAGAGAGGACTTAATAAAAGTTAACAAAAATGCTTATTTTCAAAGTCCAGTTACTCTTTTCAAAAGTTCAATAATCTTTTTCAAAATCTCATTTTCATTTAGTAATTAAGATTCAAAATTTTAGTTGGACTTATAAGTCCATTATAACAATTTTTCATTTAAAATTTTTAATTAGGCTTGTAGGCCTATTAGGTTTATTTACTTTTTCCTTTGACTTAGATTAAGTTATTCTTATTCTAGAGAGGCAAAGTTGTATCGTCCCCTCTTTATAAATTCCCTAGCTAAACCTATTGCCTATGAATTAGATTAAGTTCTTAGGCCCATTAATTTAAGTTATATCTATCTTTTACTTTTATCCAACTTTTTAAAGCTTTTAAAAAAATTTTATCTAATCAATCGTTAGGCTTAGGCTCTTGTATTGAAATAATTCAATAATAAAAAAAAATTTTAGCTCAATAACATTATATCCAATCATTTTGTTTTCATAGCTTAGTTTATCAAATTCTTTATAAATAGTTCATTTCAACAAATCTTTTTTAAGGCCTAAATCATCAAATCATTTCAAAATTTCAATTGTTTGTGTTCTTTTCCATAAAAGCATTTGCATCATTTTCTTCCATTCCATTAAGAATTTCCTTTATTTCTTTCATTATCATTTTATTCAATTTAAACTTTCTTCTAAATCAAAGTTTACATTTTTAAAAACCAAAATTCAAGTTTAATTGCATTCAGAGCCTTATGACATAGTCTAGGTATTTTTGTGAATTTTATTTTAAAGGCTTAATAAATAATAAACTCGTAGATATTCATTCATATTCTTTATATTTCATTTCATTTCAATTTCCCAGATACCATTCTAACTATTTTATATTATGCATTAAGTAGAAACAATCAAATATAGGTAGCATAACTTCTGTCACTCCAAATATCAAGATAAAAAAATTTAAGGTACATTAGAAAGTAAAAGATCTAGTAGAAGGAACAAACTAGAAGAAAGAAGAGACAAACTCTAAGCTAGAACTTCCTAGCCCCTTGTATATAACCCAATTAGGGACACTTTTGGAAGCAAGACATAGACCTAAGTATTAACACAAGTAATTCTCCAAGTTCCATCCAAAGTAAAATTGGGAGGAATGCAAGGAAGAAGAGAGCAAGTAAATCTCTTACCTAATGAATATAGTCACATAAAATATTTGGGGCTTAAATAAAACAAATAATAGGCCTTATGTATTTTCTAATCTTAAAAGGCCTTGTTTTGTTTGGTTGGTTGAAACCAAAATAAAGATACTCACTTTCAAAAAGGACTATAGTTCTTGAATAAAGATTGGATCACAAGTAAATATCATGGGGCTCATTATGATGGGAGAATCATTATCTCATTTAGTCTTCAAGTTTCCATCTACAAAGTTGGAGATTTTCATATCAATTCATTAACTGTAAGGTCACACTTAATAGACCCCAAACATTACTAAGCATAAATGTTGTCTATGCTATAAATCTTGAACTCCAAAGAAAACAATTTTGGCATGAACTAGTATCTTTAGGGGTGAGCTCCTCTACTCCTTCACTCTTAGCAAAGGATTTTAATTGCCTTCCTCATCTAAAAAGGTTAATGGACTTAGGAAAAAGATGAAATACATGAATGAGGATTTATCCAATCTTATGAGGGATCTTGAATTGGCAGACTTAAGATATACAAGTAATTATTTCCCTGAGAATAATAGATAATATAAGAGTGGATTTTTAAAAAGAAAAAGAAACTTGATAAGTGCTTGGAAAATGTTGCTTAGATGATTGTTTCTCCTCTAAGTTATGCCAACTTCTGCAATCAATTAACGTCTGACCATACTTCTATTGTAATTCTTATTAAGACGACTGATAATAGAAGGAAAATCCCTTTTAAATTCTTTAATAGATTGTCCAAAATTCATAGAAGAAGTCTTTAAAAGGATAAACATTGAAGTAGTTAGATTTGAAGGCTTTATTTGTGTGTAAAAACTAAAAGCAATCAAGTTAGAACTTCCATATTCATAAAAAGAGCTCAAATCCCTTACTAGAGGAGAAAAAAGCTACTTTAACTTTCCCTTAACATATAAGATCTCTTAGAATGTAACCCTATTGATTTAACCTCAAGCACCTGAAAGTTATAGCCCTAAGGCAATATGTGGCTACGTTGGAAAGCTTTAATTCCAATTAAATCAAGAATCTTCTAATTAAGAGATTGAGATAGCAATATAAGATTTTGCTATAATTCCATTCAAACCAGGAGAAATAAAAATAAAATTTTGTCCCAACATATTGTTGAAGGAATGGCCATAAATGACCAAGGAGGTTTAAAGGATCTAGCTTATAAGTACTTTAAGAAGTTACAACAAACAAAATGGAGAAAATTCTTATATACGATGATATAAGAGCTTATTTATCTAGCACTTTCCTTTATCAATATAAATTTGAACTAATTATAGATGTCACTAGAGAAGAAATAAGAGAAATAATGTTCAACTTACACCCTGATAAAGCCCTCAATCTGAATAGGTTCAATGTAAGATTCTTTCAAAAAACACATAAACTAATAAATGAAATGGTTACTAATTCAATAAAGGAATTCTTTAACAATAGTAACTTACTAACTGAGATGAAAAAGACTCATATTGTCTCATTCCCATTGTAGCTAATCCTTACACCTTGTATAATTATAGACTTATTACATGTTGCAATATTACTTATAAAGTTATCTAAAAACCTTTGAACAAGCAGACTCAAGAAGGTGCTACCATAGTTTATAAGCCCTTGCCAAGTAGCCTATATTCAAAGAAGAAATATAAGAGACAAAATATTGATTGCCCAAGAACTTTTTAATAGGTATCATTATAAGATAGCAATTAGAAGTTATGCATTAAGGATAGATTTCAATGAGGATTTTGATTCCTTAAAGTGGCAGTTCTTATATAACTCTATGAATGTTATTGGTTTTTCCCATCTGATTCATCAATTGGATAAAGAAATGCATCTCTTCTGCCTCATTCTCAATAGTGAATAGAGAACCAACAAAAATCTTCAAAGAAATTAGAAGACTTATGCATGGTGATCCTTTATCATTATACTTATTTATCATCAACATGGAAATTTTCTCTATATTTATAAAGATGAAAATTCCTATAGGACCAAGGTTAAAATTTCACTATAAGTGCAATAAGCTATGCATCTTCAATCTCTCATTTTTGGATGATATGCTACTCTTTTGTAGGTTTACTCTTATATTAATAGAACTACTGATCAACTCTCTAGAGCTCTCTAAAGCCTTATTAGATATGGCTTTTAATTTAAACAAGAGCTCTTTTTTCTTAGTTGATGGCTCCAAATTTAATGTAGGTCTCCTAGTAATTTTTAGAGGTCTCAAACATCAATAACTTCCTTTCAAATATCTAGGGGTCTTTATAACCACAAAGAAGCTTTCTTACTCGAACTGCTCTCTAATTATAAAATTAATCATAAAAGAATGAGTAGTTATCGTAACAAAGATCTTTTGTAAAATGGAAGAGTCGACTCATAATCTCAATTTTGTGCAATCTCCATACATTCCAGTGTTCACATATGACACTTCTAAAAAACATTACGAAATCCATTGATAAAATGATTAGTTTTTTCCTTCAAAGTGGAATAAAAAGCAAGAAAAAATACCTAATGTGAAGCGGTTAAATATTTGCCTACTTAAAGAAAGTGTTAGCCTAGGAATCAACTCGGCTAAACTCATGGGTAAATTTCTCCTTGTTAACAAATTATGGAAGCTATGTAGTAATAAAAAATCTCTATGGGTGACAAGTGGGTTCATCTCTATTTCTTAAAAAGGGAAAGCATATGGATAATTAAGGCAAATTCTAGCACCTCCTGGACATTAAGACAAGTGCTCGTTACAAAAGACTTGATGCACTTATCCATCAAGCAAAAAATAGGAAATTGTAGATATACATCTTTTTATTTCTAGACCTGGCATGATATAGGTCCCTTATATAAGTTACAAGATTTCCAAGCCCTCAAAGCAATCATCATCCCTATAAGCATCAAAGAGTAAACACTCATAAAAGATAACACATGATATGAGCCAACTCACTCTATTATATGTTTTAAGGAAATTATGGAAATGATCCCTTAATACTCCCACAACTAATCCATACATGATTCATTCCAATGGTTTCTTAAAAATTTGATGAAGTTCATTAATTTCTCTTATAAAGAACTCCTATTAAGGGCATTAAACAAGAAACCATTGGTGTAAACTAGTACGGGACTCTAGCTTTATTCTATTTAGCTCTTTTATCTTATGGGTTGTTGTTGAGAGGAAACTTGGCACTAAGGATACATTAAAGTTTCCTATAGTAAATACAAAATTTTCACTATGGAAGGTTGTTAGTGAAGACTTGGATCATCTGTATTTCAATTACAATTTCTCGTCTATCTTATGGAATGATATGGACAAACTCATTTATTCATATATATTTTCATATCATTTGGATGGGTTTTGTCACTATAATTGGTCTTTATTGTATTATTTAATTATTATTTAAATTATTGTGCCTTACATTTAATTTGTGCTTATAGGGGCAAAATTTTCATATTTTGGTTTAATTGTGACTAATTGATTTTAGGACAATTGATGCTACATTATTTGTAATTTTTATCGTAGGGTACTTAAAAGATAAAAGAAGCAGCAGATAAAAGACCAAACACAGCAGCTGGAGAAGGAGCATAAAACGATAGCAGTAGTGGATAGCTAGAAAAGGAGCAAAACAACAATAGCAGCTGAAACAAGGATGTTATCATTGGTGTGAAGACTCAACACGTGCACTGGAGACCAAAAACCCACAATAGGAAGAAAAGAAATGAAGACAGCAAAGGAGGGTGCGTTGGTTTTAAATAAAAAGAAGAAGTAAACGCGCCAGCAAAAACGACAACGTTGGGAAATAAAGAAGAAGCAAAATGCAGATGTAGAGAGGGGAAGAAAAGGAAGATGAGGGTTTTAATATGCGTTGGTTTTTAAGATAGTGAGGTTTTTCAGCGTGAGTTAGTTTTGGAAAAAAAGAATATAGAGAACACATAAGCGAAAAAGAAAAGGGGGTTTTGTCAGTAGTATTCTTCACGGATGGAGATCCAGCCAACATTTCATTCCCTTTTTCTCATCTCCCACAAATCCAAACCATCTTTCTCTTCTTCCATGGCTGATTATTGGAGCTTATTATTGGCAACATCTTCGATAGTTTTTCGTGGCTAGTTTATCCCAATCCTCCGATTTAATGGCAATGGCAGGAGTTTGAGTCTTCAAAGGGGAGTTTAAGCTACATTAATCTTCTACCCATTTAATTATTTAGTGATTCCTAGGTTTTAGGATAACTATTTAATTATTTGGAGTTATGTTGATGATATATTTTTATTGGAAGATTTATGTAGCTGGGTTATTGTTTAGCGACTGATATTGTGCTGACTATGGGTTAATTTCATTACTTTGTTTTGGGTCAAGACTTTGTATTGAGATTTTAGTGATTATTTGGTGATTAATCAAGGTGGCTTGAATTATTAGATCGTTATATCGGTTGCTGGCTTCAATTCTGTTTTATTAATTATTGAGTAATAATTGAGCATTGGTTTTTAATATCCTTAATTCTATTTTACTATTGTAACAGCCCAGACCACCCGCTTGCAGATATTGTCCGCTTTGAGCCTCGGCCTCTCGGGCCTCGCGCTCTCA
>JAOTAY010020240.1:0-13099 GCA_025629805.1 Erythroxylum baracoense
TTCGAACCATATAAATAACATCTTGATCCGATTCCCCTAGAGACAATTATGGCAAGAGTAAAACATCGTCTGTGTCATTGTTCCCAAACTTCTTCTAGGCCACTGTTCACCGAATATCTGCTGCCCTATTTTTGACCCTTCAGAAGATAAAATTGGCCTTTGAGCTCTTCATGAAGTTGGTGTATCTTGATTCCCTCTTTCAAATCATGTAGAGAACAAGTGAATCCGATCTCTATAGAAAAAGTTATGCTCAGAGGAAAACTTCTTCTGTGATGACATCAGCTCCCTCTGGGTGACTTCATCTCCTTCTGTAAATCATCTTCTTCTGTAAATCATCTTCTTATGTAAGTCATCTTCTTCTGTAAGGGCACATCGTCTGTAAAGATGCACCCTCCGTAAATGAACTTATATCCATTGCATCCTCCTAAGTTTATGAGAGACCTGAGAGAGGTTGTGAAGAGACCCCAGAACTGCCATTGAACATGCATCGTGTATATTTCCTGTACTTCGATAGTTTTTGATACGCTTATACAAAAGATGCTCTGTCTGTTTTAGAGGAACGCATTGGATGACAGACAAACATTGCCGGATCATCCAAGCAATAACTTCTGGGTACTCACGGTGAGTCAACCTAGATAGATTCCTAAGATTATATGATTGTGTGTATTGAACTGTTTTGTGTGATGCTTCTGGATACCGGACCTAAGGTCCGAGAAGTTTAATAGTTGGGCATGTATTGGAAGTG
This sequence comes from Erythroxylum baracoense, assembly GCA_025629805.1. Lineage (NCBI taxonomy): Eukaryota > Viridiplantae > Streptophyta > Magnoliopsida > Malpighiales > Erythroxylaceae > Erythroxylum > Erythroxylum baracoense. The sequence continues at coordinate 746 of JAOTAY010020240.1, forward strand.
TTCGGTTTGATATTTTGATATGAATGTCTGAATGATATTGGATTCTCAGCGATAGCTGAATGCCGGACTGAGGTCCGTTGAGTATAAAACTTCGTCTGAACATTTGTATGAGATTGTGTGTGTGATCTGTTTAGTATTTGATGTATTTCATAAAATGCATGTTCAAATAAAGGCGTTGTGACTTGAGTTGCCAGTTAGAAGCGCTTCTGCATAAAGCTTTGCTCCGCGATAAATCAGTTGCCAGTTAGAAGCGCTACTGCATAAAGCTTTGCTCCGCGATAAATCTGTTCTGCACGTAGAGCCATGCTCCGTGAATATGTTCTGGTTGAGCCCTACGGGCCAACACATCTGTATCTATCTGTGAAAGGCTCTCAGTCACAATAATAAGAACGAATATGAGTCTCATGCATGTCCCATGCAATTACGTGCGCACTGTGTACATGATATGCGAGTTGTCATGAATGATCTTCTATTATGTTCATTCCTAAATACATGCTTATCTTGTTGAGTAAATAACTGCGATATATGCGTTTATTTGTGTGATCCGGTGAATCCATCAATGATGGTTCACTCATTGAGTTGCAAAGCTCATCAAAAATTGCACCGTGGCTTTTCAGGTACGAAACAGGAGACTTAAGGTGTAGTTAGAACATAGAGTGTCTGAGGACTAAGAGATGGCTCAGAGGTCCACCAGCTGACTCCCGAAGGAAACTAGTTATTCTTATTTTGTAATGTTGTTAGAACCCGTGTGGAGTTTGTAAACAATCGTTGAGAAGAACAGTGTAAACTTTATCAGTAAATTAAATAAATGAATGTTTTACGTGAAATGATAGTGTATTTCGAGTATACGGGTTAAAGCCATGTATAAGTTAGTTTTCCCATTGCTCCAACGTACCATTATCGTAGGTTATGTTCCTAAAAGTTTAGGTACGTACCCTATGGTAGTGGGATGTTGCAACAAGGAGCTATTTATTGCAGACATAACTCAATTAATTAAATCATTCCTATCTTCTATAGTTATACATTAAAGTTCCCATGTAGTGTTCTTTAGATTCATCATCAAGGAAATAGACAGAATCCTACAAAATTTCCTATGGTCTGGGCACAAGCTAGAATCTAAAAGGAGTAGAGTGAAGTATTCTAAGAGTTGTCAACCAAAAAAATTAGGTGGCTTAAGCATTGTGGCTTCTGAACTAATGAATTATGCTCAAATCACTAAAAAGGCCTAGAGGTTGATTCAAGGTGAACAGTCTCTATGGATTAGGTGGGTGAATGCATATTACATCAAAGGAAAGTCCTTATGGAACTTTAAAATCCTTGGAAATGCCTTAGCCTTTATGAAATTTATTGGAAAACTAAAGACAATATAAGACAACATTGTGAATATCAAGTTGGTTGGTTTGACCCATGGTGCTCTCTATCACATTCTTGAGCTAGAGGAGTTTAAAGGGTAATCAGACATAATGCTAATGTAGTGTAACAACCCCTATATGGAATCTACAACCACCCATATATATGGCAACCAATTTCCTGTACATATATTCATGACATACATTTCTATTCAATGCTATTTATATACACATTACAAAATTTCACATCGCTTAACATTATCATTGAAAAGTAGTATTACATCTTTATATTTATACAATACAATTTCCTTTACTCTTTGACATATATAATCATCTTAAACTAAAACACATTCCAAAGGTACTTTTACTCTTAGCTATTGGCCTCGGTCCCTACAGATGTTCCCTATACCTCACTCCTATAACCTGGACCTACACAGATTAACCCCCATGCTAAGCTTGAAAGCTTAGTAGGGAAACATTTAGTTTGGATTACCATTTATAGCACTCATCCGCCAAGTATACACGTTCAGAAATATCACAACTTATATATCATAAATTCACATTCATGGACCAAACATTGACATTCATGGACCAAACATTGATATTCAACACTCATTGATACAAATTATTAATACCAATGTAAATGCTCATCAATACCAATTGTTTATGTTGTTATGCTGTATTTCTTATTTAAAACTGTTTACTTTACTTTTTGTTTTAGGCCTGCATATTCTCGTGGGTATGGATAACAGGAGCTGCGGATATCCGAAGATATTAAAATTGTGGATACTCAAAAGTATCGAATTATGGATACCCAAAGGCATCAAACTGTGGAGACACTATAGTCTTAAAATGAAGATATCATTAATGTCAAACTGTAGAAACTGCCCTATAACCCTATAGGCATGCCTATCTAACCACCAGCAAGACAATAGCGCAGGCACTGTAATATTTCGTTTAACCAATTACCAATTTCACAATTCATATATTGACAAATCATATGATATATATTTCAAGTCATAAAATCTGTATTTGCATTCATATATGCAAGTCATAACTTACCACCATTAGAAGGGTATCAAAATCACACTTGTATAATCGTACCATACACATATGAACGATAAATATGCATACAAATAATTTATGTACATGGAAATATTTTTTAGTATACATTATGCTCAATCTAAATTACAATGTTCAATCACTCAATTCACATAAGGTAAGGCATATTTGATTTATTTCTAGGGGTTTGAAAAGTTTCATACACATTCAAAAAAGTTCGGATATGATTCAGTAAACATTAGAAATGAAACTTAAAATAATGCTTTCTTTCCTGTTATATCCCCTACCCAGAATTCATTCCTCCACTTGTTTCAAAATTTTCATATAGGAAAAATTTGAATTATTGAGGTCTTATGGAAATTTGTTCCCCTATGTCTTTAGTTTCCAAAGAATTAAAAATCAAGCTATTTAGACTTCTAAATCATGAGATATAGACCAAACATTACAAGTTGCTCCAAAACAGGGGCAGTACCAGGTCACCATTTTCAATCTCAATTTCTAATGTCATAAAGTAAAAATTAACTCAAAGCCTCTTCTAGATATTTCTAGTTCTATGTCTTAATTTTCATATTCAAATGAAATAACCCAATTTAGAGATCTTTAGGCTGAGTTATGACCCAAACAATATGATTGGTTCAACAAACCCTAGAAAAAATTCCACTACACGATACTCTCTTGTCATATTCAATTAATTCTATGCAAGATGACAGCAAAATAACACCAAAGCATCATCCCAAAAACCATTCCACATCTAAATGAATCTTTTTACACATTCAAAGATACACAAATACATAAATTAACTAAGTGAAGTCTCAAACATTAAAATTGGCAAAGTAGTTCTTCTAATGCCTTTCCTTCCCTTCCTCTTAAGCTTTGCTTAACTCACCAACTAGAAACATCACAAATACACATCTCAATCCCAATTCTAACCTTGTAATTTCAGTTCTTTATAAGCAAAGCAAGAAAAGGTAAAGGTGAAGAGAAAATCCCTAACTTTTACCTTGATTTCCACCTAAGATTGGCTTAATTTCTTACATGAAAAATGATGGGATGAAGAATGTGAAATGGAAAGGAGAAAAAATCTAAAGTTAAAACTCTTAAAGTGTCATCCATCTCCCCTCTCTATATGCCCATTTATGCTATTTCAAGACTCACAAACATGCTTAATTCCTATTGGCCACACATGCTTTATTATTATTGGTCACACATGCTTTAATCCAATTAGTCCATATGTTAACTTTAGAAAAATTGCATATTGGTCCTTCTTCTTCCTCTAAGTAGGTATGTCTATGCCGAAATGAACAAACTACCCATTTACCTATGTCTTTTACGTTAAGTACCATTCTATCTCTTACTATCCTTAGATGTACTTAATTTAGTATGTTCACTTTTTAATACATCCTAGACATGCTATAATACATCTAGGGTATATGTTGGGGCTTTATATATAGCTTGTGATCTATGTACTTTAAAGCAAGGTTTTGGTTATGAATTATCATAAAATGCAATTTAATTTCTATCTAAATACACCTTGGAAGGATATGCAGACACAGTAATATGGAAGCTGGGGGCCTTCTCAAAATTTTCAACTAGGCTAATATATTATTTGGAACAACCTTAAGTCAATTGGCACCAGGTTGTATGTAGCAATAACTATTGTCCTAAAAATTTATGTACACTATGAAAAGTTTTTAAGCTAAAATTATCCACACTAGATAAGGACGGTGAATTTCTCCACATCCCTAACTGGTGTATCCTATGTAAGAATAATGGCAAAGTTCATGATCTTCTTTTTTTCCTATGCCCCTACTTTAACAAAATCTGAAGATTTGTAATGCTTTTGTGTTGTATACAAAATCCTCCTACATCTTAGTCAACAATAACATAATGGAGTACATAACTCATCCATATGTGAAAAGGAGATAGATGGATAAGTTATATTGCATTACGTTACCTTATTGCTAGCATCTAGTCAGAGAGAAACAACAAAATCCTTAATTTCCTTTTGCAAACTGTACAAGAGACCATATTGAACACTATGGAAAAAATCACATTAGACATTAGCCTTTACAAAGAAAAACACAAGGTCTGTGGAGAAGCACTCAGTAATTGGAATATCATTTAATACACACATCTAATATGTAACTTAGTCAAAACTGGGAACTTCCTCTGAATATATAGGGCAAACCACATGATTTCTTGTATTAAGGTGAAGCTTGCATAAAGATGACATAGTTGTCAAATGAAAATTGCCATAAGATTATTAGGAGTTGTAAGAACCAAAAGAATTCTAGAGGAGAAAACTATCTATCATCAACAAAGTGCCTACTTTTGTATGGAGTAAGGCTTGGAACTAGTGGAGAAAACAACGCCAATAGGTCTTTCATACATGAGGAGCACTTGGTTCTGAATATTGTACACTAATTAATTATTTTGTTTGATGTGTTAGAAAGACTTGCTCAAAGAGAAACTTAGTTTCGTATGCACATCGATTTAATGCCTATTTGAAAACTAGCAAATGATGTACACTCATTATTAATTCAGTGAAATTAATTATTTTATTTTTCAAAAAATCTCCAATTAAATATAGTTATATATAATTAAAAATAATTAGAAATAGTTATTGCTAACTAGAATTTAATTTTAAAATAATTAAAATAAGTAGAAATAAAAATATTATTAGGCCTAACATAATAAAAATTTGACAATAATTGGACATGATAAAATGCAATCGAACCTAAAGTGATGAAATTTATGAAAAATGTGATAAAATTGTGATTAAATATAAATTAAAATAAGTTGAATATTGCAATCAAATGCATTTAAAGCTAAATGGATGCACTTTAACCTAATATGATACTTTCTAATTATAGAGGAAACTTTATCATTAAGGAAGTTTTTTCGTTAAGGAAGCTCACATTGGTGACATATATTCTCTAAATTTAGAAAACTTATGTAGTTTCCTTCCTAGTTGTAATAATACTCATTCTTAATGTACTGTACCTTACCCCATACTCATTAGCTTGTTTATCGCTATTCATTTGGTCCTTCATTTGGTTCTAGGGGATTAAACGTTGCTTGTATTTTTTTCTTTTGAAAATATATTATTTAATTTTTAAGGAAAAAGTTATATTTGATGTAGTATAAATTTAAAAAATCGAATAAGACTATATGTTAGGATAAATTAAATATATGAATAGTTAGACATTATATGATAACAAAATTCTTGAGATAAAATTAAATGTAAAAATAATGGACAAATTAGCTAAAAATTAGACAAAATTTAAGTATTGACATTCATGGTTTTTGATAAATTCCCCTGTTTTGAATTTAAAACTACCTTCTTTATTATCATATTAACCTATTAATTTATAAACATTATATTAGACCTAGAAAACAATTAGTTATAGGTGAGTGCCCCAATTATTGGTTAACATATAGACTGTCATTTCTTCAGGCATTTTTGACCCAGAGTTTAAGAGTTAAAATTTGATTCTTAAGGTTCACAACCTACCCTATATGTTTCCTTTCTTGATCCTTTAGGGTTATAATCTATTCATTAAGATTGTCAACCTACTTTGCAAATCTGTATTCATTTTAACTTTAAAATCTTCATTCTTTTGGTTTAGATACATGTTTATAGGACTATAACACCTTAGTGAAAACATATGGGATTTGGACATCATCTAATAATCAAATTGACTCAAACTCAAATGTTACTAAAAGTCATTCCTTCTTTAAGATCATTATTTTTTCCTCTACAAATAACCCCTCAGTTTGTAATTAATGTGATTTTACTACCTCAAAGCCAACACTAAGTGTTATTCTAATTTAATTTTTATAGTTATAAATTATGTTGGTTACTAAGGGCACATAAGAGGAACGTAAATTAAGTACTTGTACTTTAAAACCCTTTTTCCACTTAAAAAAGTAATTTGAAAACTTATCTAATTGATATAGCATAGATTTAGGGTGTTGTTAAACTAGAGATAATGAATTTAATTACATTAAAGGATTCTAAATCTCTTTGAGCCAATAACTCTATAACCTTATATATTTAGTCAATATACTAACTAAATATAATTAGTTTAATTAAATTATATTACAAAGGAGTGAACAAATTTATGACAATGTGGCTTGGTAACAACAATAAAAACAATGGTAATCACATAAATGTAATAAGTAAGGATAATAGAAAAGAGAGGTTGTAAATTGATTTTATAGTAGTTTGAAAAACAAACCTTACCTACTTTTAATTGTTAAGACTAACTGAGGATTGTATTATCTTCTTTTCTCAACTAGGTGAAAAAGAACCTTCATATAATGCTCTTCCTTTTTCTCAGACACAAAGGAACCCTTTTTTCAATCTTCCTTAAGGATAAAGAGGAATCACTAGATTTAAATACATAACTAAACTATAATCAACCCTAACTGAAGATTATAACATGAATCAACCTTGCTTACTCACTGTAATGCTCCATGACTCAAATTCAAGTCATAAAAAACACAAATGCTATTAATGCTTTAAATTATCTCAATTATGATATTGTTATAAGTGTCTAACAACTAAAACCTCATGTATTTATGATCGACAACTATTTAAATAGTCATTAAAGACATGCACTTATTATTAGTACAAATTTTTTTGGCACAATAGGCTAGTAGAAATTCCTTCTGTTATGTATTGACTAGCTAATACCTTAGTCTAATTGGAAGTCCTTATTTTTATCTAAAACTTTTCTAAAGATAGATTAGCTGGCAATGCTTTAGCTAACTGATGGTTCAGTTGTTCTCATATCAACTAGATGAACATCTAACCATTGTAAAATCACCCACTATGTTTAAAAAATATTATCCTTCATTTGTTTAGCCTATCTAAACCCTTTGGCTTGCTAAACTCCTAGGGAAAAAAGTTTCAAACCATTTTTAGTCATCAAAATTTTAAAAGATCAAAGGATTCTATTTTGGTAAAACTTAACTCATTCTGATGTTCTTTAAAATTTGTTTTAAGTATTAAGAGTTTTTTCGTTAAAATCAAAACCTTATTTCTTTTTTACAATATATGCATTAGGATTGAACATATTATGTTTATGAATGTGGAGCCTCGAAAACAACAAAATGACCAAATTAAGGGTACAAGAAAGATTGTATTAATTTTTATATATTGCAAGGTCTCCAATCTTCCTTGATCTTAATCTAATCGACTTGATTTTTATGTCAATTTATTAAAACTTACGAATTTTTCTTCGTTCCCTCTTTTTTGCTTTACTCAATAATGCTTTACTTTAATCCATGGTATATCTTTTGCCTTAGTTGATCCTTATACTTAAATAGTTTGATTTTGCTTTCTTTTAATCACCAAAAATAAAACATTTGTATCAATCATATTTTTTATCATTAAAATATATATTAAACCTCCCATAGTTCAACAATCTCTCTTTTTTTATAGCAACAAGATAAAATATGATATTGAAAAATGAATAAAATGATTTCTTAAACTTAACTCTTCTTACGTTAAAGATTACTTAAACTTAACTCTTCTTATGTTAAAGTAATATAAACATTTAACTCCCCCTTAGTCCATACATCATTTAATTAAAACCTCTTTCAAAGATTGCAAGCAAAATTTAGCAAAGTGAAATATAAATGTGATAAAGTAATGAATTGTTTACAATTTTATGTAATACCATATTATAATCCCTAATAAGGATTGGAAGACAACTACCATTGACTCAAAAATTCCTCTGAAAAATGTACAAATAACTCTTGTAAGGAGTTATTTGGAGCTGGAGGTGTTAGAGCTAAGTGGCACCAAATAATATGGAATAAAGCTCTTATTCCAAAGGCTTTGTTCCTATTGTGGTTATGATGAAGAACGAACTAACCATCAAAGACAAACTACACTTTCTAAATATCAAGGAAACCTACATCTTATGTAATTACAAAAGAGAAATAGTTGGTCACCTATTCTTTGACTGTAGCAATATAAGATGGATATGGGATAATATACTAGAAAGCATCAAGATACAAAGAATGATGTATGATTTTCATGCAATCATTAGTTGAATCACAGAAGATATGACTCACTGGAATGAAGCAAAGATGGTTATCATAGTTCATTTAAGCTCATCCATGTAAAAAATTTGGACGGAGTGAAACTGTAGATACTTTTAATCACAAGAAAAAAAGAAGAAGCTTACTTAAGGAGATTAAACAATGGTTTAAGGAGTAGAACGTCTATAATAGTATAAGTAGCCATAATATGTAAGCTTCCTGATAACAGTGGTACTTAAATAAAACTAATTATCCTATATACATATTGCTAAGAAATAAGATACATATTGCTAAGAAACAAGGACAAATTAGTCCTTTGGGGGTGTTGTTTTAAGTCAAAATGTAAGGGGCAATTTTGACATTTTCCATGAGCGTTTTTGTATAAAATAATATTTGCATCTTCATTTTGTAAAGTTTAATATAATTTAACTTTTCAAAAAAAAGAATTCATAAGATAAAAGATAAAATCTTAATTAGAATCATATAAAGCAATATGTATCCAACACCCCATAAATATATGTACCCTAAAATAAATACTAAAAGAAAACATTAACAACCATCTTTCTTTCCCTTGTTGGCAAGATAAAAAGGCCAAAAGGGAGCTATATAATAAATAAAATATAAAGGAGGCAAAAATCCTGCTCTTATGTAGTTAAAAAGCTCATCAAAGCAATCATCATATTGAACTAAATGATCTTAAAATATATTTAGTTCACTATAAAGGAGTATCAGGTCACCACACAAACTTTTCAGCTTACCATGCATGATCCTTTTAGGTTTTAGTAATTTCTACTAACTGAGAAACAGTTAATACACGTGGAGATAAAAGAGGTCTATTTTATGGACTTATTTTATAATTGGTGCTCTCATTATTGAACTGAAGTTCCTCAGCATAACTTTATATACATGTTGCATCCTTGTGAGCTGGTGCTTAGACCGCACCGTTGTGCTTATTTATAAATTGTTATTGTTGTCTAGGTTGAGTACTATGACCATTAACCACTTCAAATCCTATAATCTTAAGAGATGAAGGATAAAATAAGGAACCAAAGTGGAATTCATAACTAGTAGAACAAATATGGAAATTTTCAAAGATGCATAAAATAAGAATCATATTAGGCACGTTCTAATTCTTTTTCTTGATCGACTGAAGTGAAACATGTTGTATAAAATGAAGTTTCCTAAGTTAATTTTCCCACAATCATAAGGTCGATAAGGACTAGAGTTCATCAAACCCTATGTCAATATTGTGGTCAAAAAAAGATATGAAGTTGAATTTGATAAAGTGTTTATGGAATTTGGACACAACTGAGAAGTTTCTAAAATCCTCAGGCTTTAGGATAAGGTAATTAGTATGAGGCAACGTAAGGATGATTCTAGCTTTTTTGGAGAAGGAATATTATATATATTTAGAAAAATCTTTGCAAAATAATTATAATGAGTGAAATTGTTAAGAGTATGAATGCTTAAAGTATCATTGAGATTTTTGGGAGTAAGTAAAATCTTAATATCATGAAATCAAAAATAGACACTCTCAATCTATCTCATCTTGCCTCTCAAATTATAATATACTAAACAGATATTAGTAGGGATAATCCTACATGTTATACATAAAGGGACTCCCAACCTTTATTAAGGAAAAATGAAACAAGTTAAACAAACTAAAATGATACATGGATGGATAATCAAAAATAAAATTAAAGGGTTATTTATCGATAATCCAAAAACTTAAGTGACTCCTTGATATGTTAAGTGTGCTCTTTATTAGGAGGTAGAGGAGGTGAAGGAGGAGTAGAATGGGACGTCATCCTATAAGGCTGTAAAATCTTAACTAATCTCTCATATATAAGGATCTTAGACCTAGGCTTTCCTAAAAATCTCAATTCAAAGTTAATATTGTCTTTAAACCATGATAATTGAATAAAAGGATAAGAATCCTAAAGGCTTTAAAAGCAAGAGTAATAATGAGATTAGTGATCAAAGTTTAACTTGCAAAAGAAACACTTCTGATTATCTTTTTAAACACCATCTTCGCTAACTATCTCTAGCTATCTATTACTTTTAAGATAAGAAAAATGTGTAAAATTTCAATTTATGCAAAGAGTTAAAAATTTATTCAAAGAGTTCATGAACTTTGTAGTTTTGACTAGAAGGATGATTAAATTAATCCAAACTTATTCAAAATTAAGTAAGCTTAATTATAAGTTCTATGATCTATTAGAGAAGTGCTTTAAAGGCAATGACCTTTAGCACTTATTGTACAAATCTTTTTAATTAATAAAAAGGCTTTTTCGTTAATTGATGTTCATGTTCTTTATGAATTGATAGTGATCTTAAATCGAATTAATGAAGTTCTTGATACATTACATAGCATAAAGGAAATCATGATGAAATAATGATAATAAGATTCCTATCATCTATAATTATGTTAGTATCTAAATTATCCATAGTCATAGGGTTAATAAGATGGGACATTATTAATCCAGACAGACTAGCACATGTTATACTCCTTGATTAGATCAAGTAGTGGATCTCATAAGCTGTAAAAATAAATTGTTTAAAGTTAACATGCGAATGCTTGCTAAGAGTAGTAAGTACATTGGATGACCTGCCATAAGACAATCATATGGATAACCTATTCTAGTGTTAATGATAGTCTCATCATAGTAATGGTGCAAATATCCTTTGACTTTAGGTGCTCAAGGATATCTTGGACACTAATCATGTACTTTGACTCCATTCCTCGTTGCCTTTTAGAGATTGCTCATAAGGTGGTGATTGGGTACAACTTAAGGTATTCGAAGGTAACTGAGTAGCCAATAAAGGATTCACCACTCTTGATAGAAGGAGATGATACCCACGGCCAGAGTGGAAATGTCATGAAGATAATCTTCAGTGACATATTTAATTGAGTAATGAGCCTCGAGGATAAGAACTAACATCATTTAGGCTAGATGTGACTTAGTCAGTCTAGTGGGAGTTGATACTTTAACCATACTCTGAACCAAGTGGGGTATAGATGATGAAAGGATGAATTGCACTGGAACATTGTCTATGAAGGGTTCGTAGTCAAACACTAACTTTCCAGTCAATTGGAGGTCATGATGTGTGCTAGATACCACTCATGACTTGCTTGAATTAAGTGTTAATTCAAGTGACCAACATAACCGGGAACCTAATGGGTCACACGCATTAAAAATAGAAGAATGAGTAAATTGATTTTGGATGGGGATCCAAGATATAAGAGATGCATGACTAAGCTACAAAAGTGTGATAGTTTAGGGTCATTTTATTGTGAATCATATGACAGATGTAAATCTTGCTTATTAGGTAAGATGACAAAATTAACCTTTAATAAGCAAGATGATAAAATTACCCTTTAATAAGTAAGATGATCAAATTACCCTTTAAAGAAGGGGTGGAAGTTTCATATTAAATTTAGGATTAAAAGCCACTTAATTCGTACTATCTCTTCATTGACGTTGGGGGTTAGAGGAAGGTCAAATGGAGTAAGAAACATCAATTTTCGTGTAAGTGTTGTGTGAAAACAAGAGATTTTTTTAGGTGAAGTGTTCATCATCTTCTCTCACTCTCTACAACACTCTCTCAAAGAATACATCACAAAGCTAGCACTTTGTGTGTGTTCTAACCTTTCTTCCTAAGAGGTTTCAAGCTTTACTCTTCATGTGGATATCGTTAGAGACGTCCTCCTTTGGTCATTGTGGTTTACGACAACCCAAAGAGGTGAAGACAATGAAGAACAAAGGAGATTGTAAGGTAGGCATCTTAAGTTCATGTTTTGTTAAAGTTACCACTACAAGAAATTGTATTTTTAGTGATAGTAAAAGTTGTCACTAAAAGCAGTAATATTAGTCACTATTATTAATAG
>JAOTAY010020241.1:0-13096 GCA_025629805.1 Erythroxylum baracoense
TAATAAGATTAAAAACAATTAGAATTATAAGATTAAAAAACACTGATTAATCTTGTGCATAAACATATAAAAAGATATAACTAAAAAAATGGAGCAAATGATGAAAAACTGGTCCAAAATAACCTTTCACGCGCTCCCACGTGCCACTGTACAAATTTTTTATTAATAATTTTTATTTATTATTATCGTATCAGGGTCTGGGACGTCGCTGTATGAGTCATCCTTGACCTTCAATCGGGCGCGTGGGTTGACCCGCTTGAAGCTTAGCCTCCTGCTGCCCATTTCCGATGAGACTTAAGGGGGTTTTTCTTCCATTTTTTATGCTCTATGGATTTCCAATACCCATTTCAGCCAAAACACTCCAAAACTCGAAAGCTTCTAACCCATTTCGGCCATTAACGAACCCCCAAAAAATTTCAAAAAATCTCACCCAAAAATGAGATTCATTTGCCCAAAACAAAGTTAAAAGTCAATAACAATAACCAACAACAGTTTCTACACCTTTAATGTATCATTTTGAGATAATTCATGTCAAAAAATTGGTTTGAATCTCTGATACCAATTGTTATTCTTAAACTTAGTTATTGCAAACTAGAATACCGAGACCCACATTCTATTTAGAGCATTAACTAAACAATAAATGTACATATCTTTAATGTTAGGCATAGTATCTGGATTCATTTTCTCCATTCAAGAGACCACAAACTATCAATATTTAACAAACATATGCAAGAGAGAGCTTATGGTAGAAGACCTTTTTTGAACTATCACTATACACATCCACGACAACAATACACATTCTCACCATATGTTATATTTATAACACGTTTTACCCTAAGGGGTAGAATGAGGCTAATAGTGTCATTTCATAATTGTGATGAATTATGGTTTAATGGGCAATCTATAGTTATTAAGGTACTACCATATGTCTCAAAATGCAATTAGTAAATTATTAACCTTTCCATTATGGTTATTAAACATACATTAGGCAATTCAATTAATGGTTGTGAATATGAAATTAATGTTGTGATTTTATTAATCCATTTACTTCTAACATATGTTTCAAAGATATCTATTTACAAGTGTGGCAAGTCGTTGTAGTCTGGCAAGATCTGGTCCAATCAACTCCGTGTTGTCTCTTATAAGGATCGCTAAGAGATTTGCCTCGAGGATCCCATTTTGGTGAGCTCTTTTTTTTAATACAATGGAAAGAAAAACAGAAAACAACACTATTTTGTCGCTCGGCGATATAACACGCCTTGAATATCCTGTTATACAATTGCCATCGTTTCCCGCGGAGAATCTGGCAGTATATGCAGTCCTGGACTAGCTCGCAAGACTATGTTAGCCAAGCCGTCGGCATTTTGGTTCCCTTCTTGATAGCCGTGTTGAATCTGAACATCCTACTCTTGACTCAGTAACGCATGGATGTCCTGCACTAAAAAAGTAGTCTTAATTGGTGAGCTCTTTGTGGCTTGCTTCGTGTAACCAGGTTAGCGCGAGAACTTGATGAAGATGGTGTTAGAATCTTCCAGATACTTTGTGCTGAAGATCGAGGGCTACAGAGGGAAGCACACCTTTATCGGACTACAGTTTACAGAGAGGAATGAGGTGTTTGATTTCAATGTGGCATTGTCCAATCACGACGAGTATCTGAGGAGAGAACAGGAGAAGGAGAAGGAGAAGGAGAGCAGTGAGACTAGCGAGGGTGATGCTCATATTGATATTCATCCTGTCGTTAATCATACATCGAAGGAATTTCCTTTTTTATTTTTTACTAATTATTCCTATTTTGGGGAATTAAAAATAAATTTAGGACTTGATAATTGTGGTTGTAAAATAGATGACTTTAATTTTATTACTGTGTTATTTTTGGATGGTTAATGTATATATGTATGTATGTATGTATGCATATATGTATGTGTACAGTAGGGTGAAACAATTTGGATAAACGTGATGGCAAAACCATTAAGTGGAGTAGGAATGCTTTCAGTTATAGTTGGAAAGCTTAAAAATTGGAGTCTTGGTGGGCAGGGAAAGATAAGGTCCCCCCTTCCTTCCCCACTAAATGATCCAACAGTTGCCTGGATGTCAAAAATAAGGCCTTCCGGTGATCATTTTTCAAATCTTCCCTAACTTTAGATATTTCTTATCACTCATTTATAATAACTTATAAGATCCATCAAGTATTTACTTAAACGCCTCATCTATGAAAGATGAACATTTACTCTACTTATTTCATTAAACACCTCATCTATGAAAGATAAACCTTTACTCTACTTATTTCATGATTCATTCAAAAGGTTTGGAAAGTGTATGCCTTGATATTTCAAGTTGCTTAATGTTGGAAGTCCATTTGTTTATGTTATACACGTAACTCATTTGCTCTTTCCTCCTGCAGAGGAGTCTTCCATCTTTAACATCATCAGGGGCAACTAAGGCAACTGCATCAGGGTGGCGATTTTTCGATTATGTGTAGGATTTGTTATTATGATTAATCTGTTTATCTATGAGTTATTTAAATGAACAAGAAAACCAGGAGAAGTAAATAAAGGATTAGACAGCACATGTGTTCATGTTTTAAGATTAATGTTTTGGTGTAATATATTCAATGTATGATGCTTCATCGTACATTTAACTATTTCTTCATTTTCCTATACAAAATAATCAAAAAGAAATGAATTACATTTGATTGTAATTCAATTCACCCCATGAGCTCTGGAAATTAAATGAAAGTTCAATATATAACATGTATCAATTCGATTCTTGTCAGACTTTTCTAGACATTCAAAAGGAAGCTAATTGCTAAATTAATTAATAGTATTGTGTTTTTACCTTTCTTCTTTAAGTCTTTGGTTTTTTATTTTATTGGGTTATGATTCATGATTTATGAATATGCTTCAAAGATACCGATTTTACTGAGTCTGGGTTGTGAATGAAATGGGTAAACATTGATTATCTTCTATTCTTTTCAAATTCATATTGATTTTGTTGGGTCTGGGTTATGACTAAAATAGGTTTGCTAAAGAAGAACCGGGGATTAAGGTTTATTACCTTTGATTCTTTTCAACTTCAATCTATCGTCCTTATTCATCCCATAAAAAGTAACTGTTGGTGTTAGCTATTTAGCTTCCATAAAACTGTAGCTAATTTATGTAAAAGTTTTTAGCTTTTAGCTTCAACAAAACTCAACTTCGGGCTGAGACTTTGAAGAAGGCACATCTTTGTTTCTAGACCTTCTATGAAGTTTCTGGGGACAGTTAAAGTTGAAGACAGTCGAATGACATTTATAGATGAAATGGTTAAATGCAAATATGAAATTTCCAGCAGTGAAAGAGATCATGTTACCTGATAATAATTAATATTTTTTAATTTTTCTGAGGAGATTCATTGAAAGTTTTCTTGTAAATTGTAAAGTGTAAGGTGAAACTAAAGATTTGTATTTACTATTTAGTGGTTATGACTTATGAAGTATTTGATAGATGGTAATAGACTAATAAGTAAACATTTATAAATTATAATTACAAACATTTGTGTTATTTCTTTAAAGTCAAACGTACAACAAAATTATGTAAGTAATCATTTATTTAAATATTTTTAGCTAGTATCTTGATTTTTTAAAATAGCTATATCGTGACTTTTTAACTATGTTAGATTTAGGAATACTTATAAAGTGTATTAATTGATGAAACTAGGTCATTTATTTTTTTTATTCTTAAAAAAATGATATATAATAGGTAAAAGATTTTCGTTCACTGTTGTTTTGAAGTTTCATGTCAAATATAATGTATTTAGTAAGACAAGTATTTTTTAAAAATTTGTTACTTTCTTAGAATGTTTAAATCTTGTAATTGCATACAAGACTTACAAAATTATTCTTTTCATATTTTAATGTTGAAATTATAAAGAAAAATATGAAATCATCAAAAAAAAGATTCGATGGTTACTTAGATATCTTATTTTAACCATATTTAACATTAAAGTATAATGTATTATAAATTTACAATAAATAATAATTTCATACATTAGTAATTTATAATTTATTTGAATGCAGAAGAAGAAGTTGATGCAGATACTTTCGCTGAAAGTGTGATTTAAGAGTCTTTAGATACTTGTGTAAAATTTGAAACTTTTGATGATGACAAGATACAACCTCCTTCATAAATAAAATTTTGATTTTTATTATTATGTTAGGTTTTATGTTATATTCAAATTTAGTGTGAATTATTATATTTGATTTATTATTAATTTATTATATAATAAAAGACATTGATGTATTTTTTTATATCAATAAAATATTTATTTTACTTATTTTTTATTTTTCTAATTTTATAACAATTTAATACCGATTGAACCTTTTAACCTTAAACTTTTTCTTTGATCAGTTTGATATCTGATCTTAAAGCACTAGTGGGATATTTGAGATACAAAATACCTTTCTTCATAACAGTTGTAAACTCTTGGTTGCTAATAAACCACCAATTTGAGCTAAGCTTTTGAGGAAATCAGAACATGATTAATTTAAATATTTTATACTATTAAGTTATAAAAAAATATTTTTGTAACATTTTTAATAATGACTCCAAATTTAAAAAATATTAATAAATATATATTCTTTACAGTTATAAATATTTTCCTAATATCATACCTTATTAATATATTCATAAATAACAATGATTTGATTCCAATTAAAATTTTACATATATAAATGATTGAGTAATTAGAATTTAAACAAAATTTTATGTCTTGAGCATTAAAAATATATAATAAATAGAATTTTAAGATTAATATGACTCTAAAGATTAAGTATTTAATTTAATAATTAATTATATTAGACCTTTTAGTTTAGATCTTTCTTTTAGTTTAATCCATAAAATTTTAAAATTATCATGTCTTTTAATACTTTAATTTTTGTTTCACTCTTATCCCAACATCATTCTCTATTAAGTTTTTAATGAAAAATGGATAAACAATATCGTACAACCTAATTAGGCGTTAGACAGTACAACGCTTTTCGTATTTGTAAGTGTTAGGCACGTGACATATGTTGTCATATGATTTGAGAAAGGTAATCAGGGATTACAACAAATTGAATCGAGTATATCGGCTTAATCCAACCCCATTGTTTTAGGGTAGGATTGCAACTGATCTAAAGTCTAACCAAGCTTAACCATGTCACCTAAATTTAAGCTCGATCCAATTTTGAGCAGGCTGTCCACAACTCGATCCTGCTCAACTCTTGCTCGACCCAATTTAATCCAAAGCACACCTAGAATCCACGTCACTTATCTATAGAGATGACAATTAGGCTTGACCTTGACTTGGTCCAACCTGAATCAACTAGTTAGGTCCAATTGATTGGGACTTAGGTTGCCCAGTTCGGTCCAATTGATTGGGACTTAGGTTGCCCAGATCTGGCCACATCCAAAGTTCGACTTTTATAAGCAAAACGATGTCATTATTGTCTTTTAAATTTAAAAAATTCGAGTCAGGCCAATTCAGGTTCAGACTGCCTTTAGCCCGATTGGACTCGATCCTAAGCCCAACTGTAAGCATAATTCTAACATATATTCAACAATAATATACATTAGAATAAACAAATAAAATAAATGCGGAAGAAAACAAAATTACCTCCTGTTATTGTTGTTTGTTTTTGAAGAGCTGCGTTTTTGGAATTCTTCTCTCAATTCCCAAATACGATGGTGTATGTTGACAAAAGAGACAGAAGCTTAGGGGATTCCAAAAATCTGTAAGAACGCTTATATGAATGTGCTTCATCAAGCACGCCAAGAGTTACCCAAAC
The DNA here is from genome assembly GCA_025629805.1 of Erythroxylum baracoense. Taxonomy (NCBI): domain Eukaryota; kingdom Viridiplantae; phylum Streptophyta; class Magnoliopsida; order Malpighiales; family Erythroxylaceae; genus Erythroxylum; species Erythroxylum baracoense. Next base: position 5,804 of record JAOTAY010020241.1, read on the forward strand.
CATAAATTGAATACTTATTAACTACATAATGTTTAGACCATTACTATAAGGAATACGAACAGTTCTTACATTCTCCCATTTGGTTCATACATTTTACTTGGTATCAAATCCTAATATGATCCAAGTATAATATACAAATCATGACGATAAGTCCTCTAGTGGTTTGAGTATTATCTTCCATGTATTACAATATATCATAATTGTATCAATTCGAATGTTGTAACATTACTTAATGAATGAACTTTATGTTTATTCCAGATCCAAAATAATCAATTTTCTCAAAATTCAATAATGTGCACCAAAATATGAGAAAATATTGTAAGAGTTTCATGAAAATAACATTGTTCATACAATGAAAACTATATAATGGAACTCAATCTCATTTTAACAACATGATCCTTGAACTTCACTTGTGACATGCCTTTTGTTAAAGGATAAGCTATCATCAATTCAGTGATAACGTATTCAATGATCACTTTCTTATCCTTAACACATTCCTTTATAGATAAAAACTTGATGTCGATGTATTTACTTTGACTACTACTCTTATTGTTTTTAGCTAGAAAAATGACAGCTAAATTGTCATAATATATTCTCAATGGCCTAGAAATGGAATCTACAAGTCTAAGCCCATTAAAGATGTCAATGGGTGATGATGGCTCATGGCCCAGCTCGTGGCCCAATGGGTTGGGATGGGTTCGCCCATGGCCTGGCCCGCCATATATTTTTTTTAAAAAAACTTCAAAAATGACGTTGTTTTTAACAGAATGACATTGTTTTTGAAGCCACGGGCTGACTCAGCCTTGACTCGTGGGCCAGTCGAGCTGACCATGGTCAGTCCCTGGCTCGGTCAACTCAGGCTAAAATCAGGTTGGGTCGGGCTAATTTTGACACCTCTAAAGCTCATATATGAAACTCTTTAGCCATACACCATATGATGTAGTCTCAAAACAAAAAACAAACTCAGCCTCTATGATGGAAGTAGCAGTCAAAGACTACTTGGCACTCCTCCAAGATATGACTCCATTGGCAAACATGAAGATATAACCTGATGTTGATTTCCATGAATCATCACACCTAGCAAAATCTAAATCTAAGTACCTTGTTACCTCCATATTGTCGTTGAGTCTGTACGTAAGCATGTAATCTTTGGTCCCTTAAAAGTACCTCAATACTTTTTTTGCAGCTTTCCAGTGATCTAATCCTGGATTACTCTGATATCTGCCTAACATTCCAATAGTAAATGCAATGTCAAGTCTTGTACAAACCTGAGCATACATTAGGCTTCCGACTGTAGAAGGCATATGGAATGTTTTTCATTTGTTATCTTTCAAAATCATTTTTAAGGCATGGTCCAAATTGAACCTATCCTCTTTCACAATGGGTGCTACACTAGGTGAACAATCTTTCATCCGAAATCTCTCTAAAACTTTATTAATATATGTTGCTTGAGACAAACTCAAAACACCACGAAATCTGTCTCGATGTATCTTAATGCCAATGACATAAGACACATCACCTATATCTTTCATTTCAAAATTTTAGAGATACATTGTTTCATATCATGTAACAAATCCCTATCATTGGTTGCAAGTAATATGTCATCCACATATAATACAAAAAAACAAATTTTACTCCCACTAACCTTCTGGTATATACATTGATCCATGACGTTTTTTTTAAAACTAAATGAAGAGATAATATCATGGAATTTCAAATACCATTGGCGGGATGCTTGTTTCAATCCATATATGGATCTTTTAAGCTTGCAACTCGAATGCTCACCATTAGTAGAGGAAAATCCTTCTGGTTGTTTCATGTAAACCTTTTCCTTTAGGTCACCATTTAAGAAATTCATTTTCACATCCATTTGATGCAATTCTAAATCAAAGTGAGCAACCAATGCTAAAATTATACGAAGTGAATCCTTTTTAGACATAAGAAAAAATGTATATATGTAATCAATTCTTTCTTTTTGAGTGAATCCATTAGCAACGAGTCTTGCCTTGTATCTCTCGATGTTGCCTAATGAGTCTTTCTTTATCTTAAATACCCATTTGCAACCTATGGGTTTTGCTCCTTTAGGCAACTCAACAAGATCCGAAACATCGTTATTCTTCATATAATTCATCTCTTCCTTCATAACATTGCACCATAAATTTGATTCATTACAACTCATGGCTTATGAAAAGGTTTAGGATCATTTTTTACTCCTATATTGTAGTCAGATTCTTGTAGATATACAACATAATCACTAGTAATAGCTGATTTTCTTGTTTTAGTAGTTCTCTTTAATGTTGCACCAATATTCTCATGTAGAGTATGTTGTTCAACTGGTTACTGAATGTTGTCAGGTAGTTCTTGAATAACTAGATCTACTAGATTATCAGCAACTTGTGGAATTTCTTGATTGTCATTTATGCTTACAGTAGGCTATTGAATTTCAACAGTTGGTTGTACAACATCTATTTGAACTTGAGGATCGTTATGAATGACCATCACCTTACTGTTTGAGGTAGAAGGTTGAGTATCTATATGATCATTATCATAAACTGTATCTTGAAATTGATTCCTCTCACTAATCAAGTCATTCTTAAGAAATTTTGCATTTCTTGATTCCACAATTCTTGTGTGATATGATGGACAATAGAACCTATATCCCTTAGACCGTTCGATATAACCAATGAAATACCTACTTATGGTCCTTGGGTCCAATTTCTTCTCTTATGAATTATAAATTCTTACTTCAGACGGAGATCCCCAAACACGTATATATTACAAAATCGATTTCCAACCTTTAAATAACTTAACTGGCATATTTGGAACAACCTTAATTAGTACCTGATTTAATATATACATAGTCGTCTTAAGAGCTTCAGTCTACAAGGACTTAGGAAGTTTAGAGCTCCTCAGCATCCTCTATACCATGTCCAATAATGTCCGATTTCTTCTTTCTGCCACACCATTATGGTCTAGAGATCTAGGCATAATGTATTGGGCTACTATCTCATTTTCTTGAAGATACCTCGCAAATGAACTATGTGCTTGTCCATCTTTAGTATATCTACCATAATATTCCTCACCTCTATCAGATCTCACAATCTTAATTTGCTTATCACATTGTTTCTCTATTTTTACTTTGAATGTTTTAAAAGCATTTAATGCTTCATTCTTGTTATGAAGCAAGTAGAGATACATATATCGTGAACAATCATCTATAAATGAGATAAAGTATTTCTAATTATATGAGTCCATATCTGGACTACAAATATCCGTATGTACGATTTCTAATATGTCTGAACTTTTCTTGGCACCTTTATTTGGTTTGTTAGTCTGCTTTCCCTTTATGCAATCCACACAAATATCAAAATCGGTAAAATTCAAAGTACTAAGTACTCCGTCAATCACCAATCTTTTAATTATTTCTATAGAGATATGTCCCAATCTCCGATGCCACAACATAGAGAAATTTTCATTCATGACATAACGTTTTGTTCCAGTATGAACATGTGTTGCATTGTAACATGCATTATCTTGTAAATTAAAATGGAAAAGACCATCAAATAATGTACCATTCCCCAAAAAAATAGATTTACAATGTAACTTTAAAGATTTGTCTGAAAAATGAAAGGAATATCCAAATGATACAAGTCTTGAAATTGAAATCAATTTCCTAGAGAAATTGGGAATATAAAATGTCTTTTCTAGTTTTAAAATAAAACCAATACATAAAATTAAATTGCAATCCCCAATAACCTCCATATGTGAACATATCTTGTTTTCGGATAAGATATAGTGCTCACTTCTCACTGGCTTCCTTAGGTTTTGCAAATCCTCCGACACATTTGTAATATGGATTGTACAATCAAAGTCAATGCACCATGTGTCAGATAAACTTCAGCCATATTAAATTCAAAACAAACTAGTGAGATTAGATTACCTTTCTTTTCAAGCCATTCTTTACATTTGACACAATCCTTTTTCATGTGTCCTTTTTTCTTGCAAAAGAAGCACTTGTATTCCTTCTTAATGTCAACTTAGATAGGTATTTAACCTTTTCCTTTTGAGTTGGCTTGATTTTTTTTCTTTCCTTGAACAACCATATGTGCACTCTACAAACTTTCTCCCTGTTCCATCAATAATCTCCCTTCCTCTTGGACATACATGGTCATTAATTCATTTATTGACCATTTATCCTTATGTGCATTATAAGAAATTATAAAGGGTCTGTATGGTGGTGGAAGGGTGTTCAAAATGTAATGCACGGGGAAAGAATAAGACATCTCAACCTTTAGTTTCTTTAACTGAGCCGCAATGTCCCTCATCTTCATTATATGCTCACGCACACCTCAGACACCAATGACTTTTGTAGATGAAAACTTCATAATTAGGGTACTTGCAAGTGCCTTGTTTGAAGTTTAAAACTGCTTATCAACAGCCTTCAATAGGGCACGAACATTGTCATGTTGTTCTATAAAACTATGAATGCTAGCATAAATTTTTGTTTTAATGAACATCATACTTAGGCAATTATATCGCTCCCAACGTTCATAAAACACAATTTCAACTGTAGTGCTGGCCTCCGTTAACTTAGGTGGTTTGTCCTTCTAGATAGCATAATTAATGTCCATCCACCCCATATGAAGAAGAATTCTCTCATTCCAAATCTTATAGTTTTCACCTTTTAGTTCGGGAATTTCACAACTTATATCAGAGAAACTAATAGTTTGAATAATTGCATAAATTAAACATACATGCTACTTATCAATAAATTGAGGCTAACAAACTATAAATATGTATTACCAATGTAAAACATATCTTAAAAGACATAAATCAAATGGCATAAAAATTGCCCGTGGGCTAAATTTTTAATTCAAATAGGTTTATGTAAACTATATGATAAAACTATCAAATTATACACCAATTTTTAATACCCGTGGGTAAATTAGAAAAATAATTTGATATTTCATCCTTACTAATTATTCAAATATAACAAAAATTCATGTGGGATAAAATTTATTATACTAAAATAATTAATTACAATTAAAAGTCTCTAAACTTTATATGATTAATTACATAAATATATATTATATATATAATTAGGGTTGTTATGGCTAAGCCTTAATAATTAATCACTAAACTTTTTATCCATAATATTATTCACAAGGCAAAATATAGAAATAATAGCCATGGAATAATCTGTTGTGATTAACATTTATTCAAATATTATATCAACTTATAATATATACAAACATAAGCCATCAGTTCAGATGGTTGAGGCTCACCATGCCCTCCCATGAGGGCACTATTCGAGCCCCAGTCATAGCATATGTTGTTTTTATTAAAAAAATTGCACAACATAGCTAAAAACATATATGATTGTTAACAAAATACAGAGCATAGCTAAAACTACATAAAAAAAACGCAGTCAACACCAATACATAAAACGACGCATTTCAACATCTGATTTTGATTTCAAAACATATACAAAATGTAGTTTAATATGTATGGTCTTCTTCAACCTCCAGTGGGGTCAAACCGACCCAAATCACGACTCATCAGATGCTTCACAAAACTAGACCAAAAAATACCACAAAAGCACATTTATTAAATGTAGAAGCACTTATAAAACACTTAATTGAAGATTTCTACCTTTAATCTAAAGAAAAACATCCACAAACAACTTTACATTGAAAGTTTTCAAATATGAAAAATTTTCCAGAATTTTGAAATTCTCCAAAAACTTCAACAAGATAGAGGCTAACCTTGCTCTAATGCCAAATGTAAGCATAATTCTAACATATATTCAACAATAATATCCATTAGAATAAGCAAATAAAATAAATGCGGAAGAAAACAAAATTTCCTCTTGCCATTGTTGTTTGTTCTTGAAGAGCTGCGTTTTTGGAATTCTTCTAAGTTCTCAATTCTTAAATACAATGGTGTATGTCAACAGAAGAGAACAAAAGCTTAGGAGACCCCAAAAAATAAGCAAGAACACCTATATGTGCTCCATAAAGCACACTAATAGTTACCATAAAACCATAAATTGAATACCTTTTAACTACATAACGTTTGGAGCAGTAGTACTATAAGGAATACGAACATTCCTCACACCAATAGCAAGGGCTCAAGTCTGGGCAAACCTGGCCCAACCTAACCATTGACGTCCTTACTTCACTGCAAAAGTGCCTATTAACGTCCCTAATTTACACAGACGTAACCACTTTAACCAATAAAAAACACAACTAAAGGATGAAACAAAGGACAGGAAGCAAGCAGAGATGAAAGAATGATAACGTTAACGAACTAAAAGATATTGATTGGAATCTGAAGTTTGCTATATAGAGAGCCTTTAGCTCAAGTAAGATTGGAGAGGGACAAAGACGATGCTCAAAGAAGTCTTGCAATTAAAGGTCCAGGAAATAGATAAGAGTGAGAACTCATAGAATATAAACAATGGACAATTTGCTGTGAAATTGTAAGTCAACGAAGAACCGAAAGTAGCCTATAGTGAACATTAAAAACTCAAAAGCAAACTTGTGTATATATATATATATATTTTTTTTTTACATATATATTCATGTCCAAGCTTGAGCCCGAGCCCATTATAAATTGACCTAGTGATTTTTTAAATTAAAAATATAAAACGACATTATTTTGCTTAAAAGAATTAGGTCTCAGGCTGGGTTTCTTGATCCTGAGCTCGACTCGAGGCTTGATAGGGCCCTTAAAATTAGGCCTGAGGCTCGACTCAAGACCCAATTAATCTATGTCTGACTCGTTGACTTTAAGACAAGGTGGACCATACAAGGCCCGGACCTAATTGCTACTCCTAACTAAATCAATGTAACTCAAAGTTTTAAAATAAAAAATTTAGAGCCCGTTTGGTTCCATTTCTATTTTTCTGTTGTGGTTTTTAGTTTTTGATTTTTGTTTTCTAACCTGTTTGGTTGAAATTTGTAATATAAAAACTGAATATAAAAATCTGTTTGGTTGAGATTTGTAATAAAAAACTAAAAATAAAAATATGTTTGGTTTTATCATCCTGTTTCTATTTTTGTAATTATACTCTTATGTTAATAATTTTAATATAATACATTATATATTTAAATTAATTAATTATAATTATAGCTAAAATTAAAATATATGCAAAGTAAATATAATTTAAAAATTACATATTAATTGTAGTCATTCTAATCAATAAAAGATGTTGATCATATTATAATTCTTGAAAACATAATAGTACTATCATTTACAAAAAGAAACATAAATCAATTAGAAATAATATAA
>JAOTAY010020242.1:0-13092 GCA_025629805.1 Erythroxylum baracoense
CAATACCATCAATTTACCAACAAGAATCAGGATTACCCTTAATATTAGGAAATAATTTTCTAAAATTATATAATCCACTTTTTTCAATATCTACATTATATAACATTAAAGACACCATTTATAAAATCTATTAATAAAAAATCTGTCATTCTTAAAATCCCTATATATCATACCATATATTACAAAACATTACAACTTGTAACTGAAAAACTGAATCACCTATAACTTGATATTCTTAACAATATAACATTACAAACAGAAATAGAAACACTAATTGACAATGTTTGCAGTGAAAATCCACTAGATCCTATTAAAAAACATAAATAATCAGTTAATTAAATAAAAACTAAAAGACCCTACCAAAGAGGTTAACGTTAAAAATACTATACCATGTACTCAACAAGATGTGCAAGAATTTCTTAATAAATGCTCAGAACTATTACAAAAACACTTAATTTCTCCTAGCACCAGTAAACATTCAGCCCTAGCTTTTATGTAAATAATGATTCAGAATAAAAACGTGGTAAAAGATGAATGGTAATCAATTATAAAAAGTTAAATGAAGCAACTATTGGAGATCCATATAAATTATCTCGAAAAGATTATATTATTAATAGATTAAAAGGACATCATTAGTTTACAACTTTAAATGCAAAATCAGGATATTGGCAATTAAGATTACATGAAAATAACAAACCTTTAACAACCTTTACTTGTCCACCTCAAAAACACTACCAATGGAACGTATTACCCTTTGGATTAAAACAAGGCCCTGGAATTTATCAAAGATTTATGGATAATAATTTAGAAGGACTAGACAAATTTATATTAGCTTATATTGATGATATTATTATTTTTCTAATAAAGATAAATATGACCATCTACAAAAAGTAAAATATGTTTTAACCCGTTGTCAACAAAGAGGACTAATTCTTAATAAAAATAAAATAAAATTAGCAGAAAAAATATAGAATATTTAGGAATTGAATTTTCTAATGGATTTCTTAAAATATAACCAAATATACTTGAAAAAATACAACAATTTTTGAATAAATTAAAAAATGTAAAAGAGGTACAAAAATTTTTAGGATTATTAAATTATATTTCTGATCAAGGATTTTTAAAAGATTTAGCTAACGAACAAAAAAATTTACAATTAAAATGTAGTATTAAGAAACAATGGACATGGACTGATGAAGACACTAAAAATGTTCAGTTTTTAAAAAAATTGTGTAAACAATTACCAGAAATATACAATTATTCTAAAAAAGATAAACTACTTGTACTTATTGATGCAAGTATGGATACATAGGTTAGATGCCTTACGGCAAAACCACCCACATTAAGGAAATATCTATTATGTTAATATATCGATGGGACTTTTAATCCCACTGAAAGGAACTATCCAATTCATGAGAAGGAAACATTAGCATGTATTAAAACTTTACGAAAATGGAAAGTGGATTTATTACCTGTTGAATTTCTAATTCAAACAAATTCAAAGCATTTATGTGGATTTATTAAATACAATATAAAGACCAATTATAATCAAGGCAGATTAATTAGATGGCAATTAGAATTAACTCAGTTTAATTTTCAAATTCAATATATTACCTGAACTGCTAACATTCTTGCAGACATTTTAACTCGAGAATGGAAGCAAATATCTTAAAGTTTAAAGGATTCATTAAAGAACAAGGAAGTAGAGTTGTTAGAATTACAATAGCAAGTAGGCACCGTTACCAAAGAAATTAACCAACTTAAAGCTACTATCCAACTCTTAGAAAAACAAACTCTGCCAAATATTCAACCCATCACTCCTCAACAAATTATTCAAACCTCTATTTTTACCACACAACCTAGTCCATCAAGTTCTCAGTCTGAACCTGTTTTAACCCAAAAGCAAGAAGACTTCAAAGAATACAAAACTTATGTTATCTTCAATGGACCTATGGATGGCCTTTATGACAAATGGCATAAGGCTGCAATACACATCACTAGAAAGCCCTCTATTCTCCACAAAATCCAAAGTAGAAAAAGCCCTGCTGAATTTAAAAACCCAGTTCTCAAGCCAAAGTATAAACAAGTCTTGGAAAAACCTGCTGAACCCAAAATGAAAACCTTAGGAAAACCCATAACATGGAAAAAAATAAATACAATACCTACCAAAGCCCTGAAGGATGAAATGAAGAAAATAACACTAGATATGTTTTATGATTGTTTTCAAGCCTTCAATTAATGGACCGAAGCCTAGAAATTGTTTCAACGTTACCCACAAAATAGAGGAAAATATGGACCCAAAGCAATCATCTTTCTTGAAGCCGATCCATTTACTACTTATCTTTTCTTCCATAATGGACTTATCGATGCCATTTATTTAACAAATTTAAATATCTTGTCCGATTTTCCTATCAGATTCACTACTGCAGTAAAAAAATTACAAGGATCGATTTGCCAAAGAAAGACAGATTTTCATCAAAGTATTCAGCAATTATCCCATTTTTCAAAAAGCTAAAAATTTGAAGGATTCCACCATTTTATTAACCAAAATTGCATTTATCCAAGTTGGCATTAGTAATGGACAATATCCACCTATTGACAAACCTCCTCAGTATGAAGTTACTTGGGATTTGATTAATCAATTAAATCTCTAATGTTTAGAAGGATTTTACCAACAATGTCTAAAAATCAATCCAGAATCTTTCATTAAGCTCAGTTATCGAGGACCGAATCTTTTAATAACTTCTGCTTACAAAAACCTAATTACATTCGAAACACTATAACTCATTAAACACCTTGAAACCCAATTTTCAACCATTACTGGAGTTTTCATGGACCTCTCTACTAATTGGAAATAGTCTATTTGTAAGCAACTACAGTATCATCTAACTCACAACTGTTCACATTGTCCATCTCCATCAACCATCAAGGAAGATAGCTCTTCAAAAGATGTGATAATCGAAGAATAAACATACTGTAGCTACTATTTTATATAATTATTCCATGTAATTATTATACTATTGTACAGTGGCCAATTGTTATGGTCGACCATCTTTTTCTCTTTTTAATTATTGTACTTTAGAATATTTACTTTAGCATCTTTTCTTTTTTCTTGTGGCCGACGCTCCTTTCTAAGGTTTTTCATTATGTGTCCTTTTTTCTTTTCTGTCTTTAGCTCTTAAGCCTCTCTATAAAATGTAAGTCTGATCCTTCTGCTCGTATGCGAAAATAAAAACTTCGTTTTTCATTCCTTCTCTCTCTCATAGCCTGAGGATTGGCGCTTAAGAGAAAACGAGAATAGGTATGTTAAATATTGTTTTTATTTTTTCATCACTTATAACTTACCTTCAAATATTACTTCATTATTATTTTACACCTATTTTATCTTTTTATCTATTAGTTTTGCTTATTTAAATTCAAGTGATCTTATTGATTTCTTTAATGCTCTGTTAATTTATGGTTTATGATCCATCCTTATGCAATATCTTCTTGATAAAATATTTCTTTCTAATAACATTAATTAATTTCATTATGCCTGTCTGTATTAGTTGTAGGTTTATCCATTTATTAATTATACATACCGAAAAGAAAATAAAGCTTAGTAAAAAATGTATTGAAACATTTACCTATACTTATAATTTTGTTATGTATATTCATGCCATTAAACATACCCTTCAAACATTTCAAAATATTATTCATAATCTTACAACCTTATATAATCAAGAAAAGGATGAATTAAAACAACTTTATATTCGTTTTAATAATCATTATCAAACTCATATATATGACTAACCAATTGATATATATGGATAATCAATGTATTACTTGTATTCGAATATTCTCTAATATCAAATATTTTGAAAATATAGTTTCTTAATATAAAAATGAAAAAGACTATTATGAAGAAAGATATAATTACTTACAATTTTTTATAATTTCAAAATTTGAAAATTATTTATAGATGAAGCTTTTTACAAGGATAGGGGATAAGGAGCATAGTCTTTTGGATCCCCGAGTATTCTTAAAGAAAGAGAATGCCTCTTAGCTAATCTCTTTCCAGTTGGAAAATATTTTACCATCCTGTTTCAAGATTGAGGAGATTCCATTTAGATTTTTTATTTTACATTGATAGAGTTATGAAAAAAAACTTCTATTTTATCACCCTCTTTTAGCCATAAATTTTTAGCTTTTTCCTTTAGTAAGGAATTATAGACTTCTAATACATTATAAAAGGTATTCAAAGTTCCTCTTTCTTTTTTCAACAAAACAACATCTCCTAGATTTGAGTACAGATGATGTTATGTGGAAAGTAGGTTAGCTTTGATATCTTCAATGTTCGTTTACCTATCCTTATATCTAGAAAGGTTATGAGATTTCAGTTCTTTTTTCACGATTTCCAACTTTTTCATACAAATAAATAATATATACGCCCTTAATTCATGTTCCCTTTAAGAATAGCCTCATTGAACCCTTTTACTTTTACTATAAAGTTATAAAATTGATTTCTTTACTCGAATATGAATGAGTTTCTATACATTGATGGAGCCATGGTTTGAGAACATTAGGTTAACAAAAGAGGCATAGCAATTAGGGAAAGAGATTAGCTAGTCTTAATTGGCTAATACCCTATCAAGTTTTTCTCTAATACTCCATTCTCCTTGTCGCTTCTTACATTGGGTGAAAAAAATCAAATTGACTATATTTATATACTAATATCTAGTGTATTTTGCTTATTATTATGATATTTGTGGTACATATTCTGCTTAAGTGTATTTTTAGGTGATAACTGCCTTCACAGACCAAAAGAAGAAGAATTTGGGTGAAATAGCGGCATATAATGGAAGCATTGAAGCAACCTTTAACTTTCACAGTCATGTATGGGTACCACGTAAGTCATTGTAAATGTATGGAGCATTAAAGACCCTATTTATGCTCGTGTGAAGATATGCACTTATGTATGTTAACATACATGATCATACATGTGCCCGTGTAAGCTTTGATTGTGTAAACTCACAATTGGGAGGTTTTTGGAGATACACTATGTATCAAAAATGAAAACATCAAGATTAACACTAACTTTCTAGATTTTCCAGATCAAGGCTTCAAAATGATTTCATTCTCTTCTCTTTTCGATTTCATTGCCATATATCTGAATATTTATGTTTTGAGCGTGATTATAGATTGTTAAATCTATATTAGGGTTTTATTCTTGAATTGTTTTCTATAAATTTTACTTTGTTGAATTCAACATATTACTACTCTGCGATATTTGTTGTACTTATACTTAATTTGAATCGAGAGTTTAATAAAGAAATTTGTCTTAAGTTTCAAAATGAGAGTTGATACCTAAATAGACTTAAAAATATTAGGTTAATAAGTGAAATGCACATTGTAACGCTAGTCAAAATAAAATAACTAGACTACTATTATAGCAGTTGTGAGTTTAGGTGGATCCCAAAGAGAAATGTAAAAAGTTATTGAAATGAAATTAATCGGTGTTTAGGAAAAATGGGGGATTTGGATTTTTGAAATAGGAAATAAAATAAAACTAACCTAATGCAAAAAAATTAAAGATAACATACAAAAAATGATAAAATTAGGGAATTTGGTAGGGATCTGGTTCTTTGATTCAATCTCGGCCTACACCCAAATTAAGCATAATTCATTGATTTGTTATTCTTTTATCCCTCTTAGCAATTATCAATCGTAGATTAACAACAACTTTTGTTAATCCCAATTTTTCCTTAGATCCTAGTTAATTACGAAGCGCTCGTTAATTAACCCTAGCTACTAGGAAACCTAGAATAAGCTTTCTATGTTTATTCAGACAACCGCCTTACGAATCAAAAAAATAGACCAATTTAGGTAATAATCACACAAGCTTAGATTATTTAACCTATGTTATGATATCTTTAATGATTCGGAACCATTAGTTGCTACACATCAATCAGGAATACAACGATTACATATTGCATTCGATTATAGAAATAGGTTTTCATAAAAAACGATTCAATAAAGAATTAAAATCATCATCAATTCAAATGTCGAATCAATCCACACAAGAGAACATAATCAATTTCTAATGAGAGAAACAAACAACAAAATAATACAAAAATGTTTAACCCGGGTTGTCAACGTCGATGTCACCACCAAACTAGTGTCGAGAACTTAGCCTTCATGAAAATTTTCCTAACTGAAACACTCTTCAGTTCTCTTCTCACCGCCACAAGCTTTCTTCTTAGCTATTGTTCACCAATTTGACAATTGAACTCTTTGGCCCACCTACTATTCACTCTTCTTTTCTTTGTTCTCTGCTGCACTAAGCTCCCTCTATACTGCCACTCTTCTCTATTTCTATCTCCACTCCTCTCTACTATAGCTGATGTGACAAATTAACTTCAGTGGCCCAAGCTACTATACATCTAACTTAAAACCTCACGCACCTTCTCTTTGGCCAAATGCCTACATAAAACACAGACTACATTTTGATGCTTATGCTGTCATTTTTCTCATGGCTTTCGCCTTATGCTCTGTCTTTTTCTTCTTCAGCTGCTATTGATTTTTTCTTCATTTTTCCAACAAGCACTATTAATTCTTCTTCTTTGTATTTTGATTTTGTTTTTCTTCTTGTCTTTTAATTTTCTTCTTCTTGTACCATGAAGACAAGTAAAAATTAATCTTTAAAAAACAGCCCAAATGTAGTGCTTTCGACTCACTTTAATTTCTTTGCTTTCAAATTGTACCTAAAATTATATGAATTAAACTGAGTATCTTAAGCATTTTCGTATCGTTAATCGCTAAGTGTAAATAATTAAATGTATCAACAATTAAACACATATCAATTTCCCCCACACTTGGCTTTTGACCGTCCTCAGGCGAAACATCCAAATTAAGCTCAAAGCCCTAAACATTTACTCAATTCCAATATTTTCTAAGAGTACATAATCATAAACAAAGATAGATGACTTTCAAAAATCATAGCAAGAATTTAACATTTAACGCTTCTACTTATGATCAATCAACATTCAATAACTTCAAGAACTGAGCAATCTAATGGTAGACTCAGAAAATGTGTTTAACTAAAATATATCTATAGGTACACTCAACACCATTCATGATCATAACAATCCACAACTTTGCATATCATTTTATTTCTCCACCACTAATATTCACATGCAAAATCATAAATGAAAGGATTTTTTAGGGTTGTAATATGGGCAAAGGTAAGGTGAGATGTATTTAGGTCAAGTAGCATGAAAGTCATTAAAGCTAGTGAAATAAAGCAACACTCATCAAAAACTGGGCAATGTCAGCTATGATGAATGTAACATTTATATTTCACAACCCATTCAACTCTCACACACCAACCACATGAAGCATATACCAATCTGAAGGAATCATTCATATAATTTATGCCAACAATATATTGAAACCACAAGAGTAAATCTTCCAAGCCAACATCTACCTCATGCTCAACATACTCAAATAACTCATTCATCACAACTTTAAGAGAATGTATTAATCATAAACAACTTTTCAACACATATGCACCTATTCCTAGATACATTTATTTAAACATTTTTCATTCTTGTTCTATTTCTTTTTTTTCTTGTGCTTTTCTGTTTTCTTTCTGACTTTTCCTCTCATTTTTTAACATTAAAAAATTATATTAACATAGGAATTTCAATCATAAGACATAACAAAACATCCCAACATTAACCAACCCTCATATATATACACCCCCACACTTAGAATTTTGTAAATCCACAAACTCAACAATCACAAATGTTTATGGCTTGGATAGGACATTTGGTTAAGTATAAAGCATGTAATGTGGTTGATACAAAAAGAAAAGCTAATAAGGCTCAAAGGGGCTTATCAAAAAGGAAAATCATATAATGGGCAGACTATTTGGCTAATGTAGTTTATGAAAAACAAAGAATGCCTAATCATATCCATATTAATGCATGCGATAAAAATGTGGTCTCGAATAGAAATTTAACCTAAAATCAGGATGTACATATCATGAAGGTCACAAATTATCAAAAGACAATGAGACTGATATGGATATTTCAGTCTAATAAGGCTTAAAATCTCACCGAATTTGTCTACTACTTATCACTATTCTTCTAAAGATAATGCACATCAACCAATCACAAATGCAAAAGTACATGCCAAAGTTGCTATGAAATTCTCTAGTCAATTCATTCTCTACTCATGATTAAATAATCCTAAAAGCAATAGAAAATGAGAAAATATTCTTTTTTTGTTTAATTCTTTCTCTCATTTTGATTGAAAACTTCAAAACAAGCAAAAATAAACCAACAAAGAAACACACATGCATAAAAAATAAAATAAATGTGAAAATTTAAAATTGGCTCGATTTCTTCTTCTCCTCACATGACAAAATTATGATCTTCTAATGGCACATATGGTTCTTCAATGTGAGGTCCCTTAGGATAGGTTGATAATCGCTCTCATTTAGCTTCTTCCCTATCCTTAGACTTTCAATCTCGACTGAGTCCATGCACTCAGAAAATATTTCGAACATCTCTTCACCTTTTTCTTCCTCGTTTAGTTCCTTCAATCTGCTATGTAAAGGTGAAGAGTTAATTTCAAAAATAATTATGGACTAAGTACTTACCTCTGAGCTAAATGATATGTCCTTTTCAACTTCAAGCTCCTGCTCAACTTCTTCGACATAAGCAACTCCTTGAGGATTGACCTCAAAATTCTCAAGCACCTCATCACTTTGTAAAGTTTCTGCACAAATATTCATTAGGTATTCCTCAGGTTGATATAATTGTGTCTCTTTGCTTTGTAATGCTAGGCAGTTGATAGCTTCCATCAATTGATCTACCTAGCTTATCAAGTTCTGGATTCTAGAACTTGTTTCCTGCTGGAATTGCAAAGTTTTAGCATTATACACATTAACTAATTCTTCCAAGGATGTACCTGAGTCTTGATAGGAAGTTTTTGGTATATACGGGAATTGTTATGCTTCCTGCAAACTATCGTGGAAGTATTTCGGCTGATTATCCCATCTATAACAAAAGTTAGGTTGATTAGTCCAAACATTGTTATAGGATTGACAATATGAATTAAAGAAAAAACTACTCCCATCCATGTCAAATTTAATTTTTAAATTTTTTTATGAAAACAAAACAAAAAATAAAAATATTACGAAATAACTGAAAAAAAACGAATTATGAACAAATATATACAAAACACCAATTAAAACTAATAATAAAAACTAAACACCATACTTACTGACAACGGCATCAAAATTGACATGTACGTCGTAACGCTAGTCAAAAGAAAATAATTAAACTACTACTATAGCAGTGGTAAGTCTAGTTCGATCCTACAAAGAGTGTGTGAAAAGTTGTTGAAATGAAATTAATCACTGTTTAGGAAAAAGGGGGGTTCGGATTTTTGAAATAGGAAATAAAATAAAATTAACCTAATGAAAACAAACTAAAGATAACATACAAAAAATGATAAAATTGCATAATTCGGTAGGTATTCAGTTCTTTGGTTCAATCTCGACCTACACCACAATTAAGCATAATTCATTAATTTGTTGTTCTTTTATCTCTCTTAGCAATTATCGGTAGTCGATTAATAACAACCTCGGTTAATCCCACTCATTAATTAACCCTAGATATTGGGAAACTTAGAATAAGCTCTCTAAGTTTATCCAGACAATCGTTATATGAATCAGAAAAATTGACCAATCTAGGTAATAATCACACAAGCTTAGATTATTTAACCTATATTAAGTAACTCTAATGAATCAGAACCATTAGTTATTACATATCAATCAAGAATATAATGATTACATATTGCATTCGATTCTAGTAATGGGTTTTCATGAAAAATGATTCAATAGATTATTAAAATCATCATCATTCAACTACCCAATCAATCCACACAAGATAACATAATCAATTTCTAATGAGAGAAACAAACAACAAAATAATAAAAAATGCTTAACCCAGGTCATCGGTGTCGATGTCACCTCCGAACCAATGTCGGGAACTTAGACTTCATGAAATTTTCCCTAACCGAAACCCCCTTCAGTTCTCTTCTCACCGCCACAAGCTTTCTTCCTAGCTACTATTCACCGATTTCACAATTAAACTCTTTGGTCCACCTACTATTCAATCTTCTTTTCTTTCTTCTTTGCCACACTAAGCTCCCTCTATGTTGTCACTCTTCTCTATTTCTATTACCACTTCTCTCTACTGGAGCTGGTGTGAAAAATTAACTTCAATGGCCTAAGCTACTGTACATCTAACTTGAAACCTCATGCACCTTCTCTTTGGCCAAACGTCTGCGTTATGCATGCAGACATTGTCTGTGTAAAACACGGACTACATTTTGATGCTTAGTGTTGTCGTTTTGCTCATGGTTTTCTCCTTATGCACTGTTATTTTCTTCTTCAGCTGCTACTAATTTTTTCTTCGTTTTTCCAACAAGAACTTTTAATTCTTCTTCTTTGTACTTTGATTTTGTTTTTCTTCTTGTCTTTTAACTTCTTTCTTCTTAGTCCATGAAGACAGGTAAAAGTTAATCTTCAGAAAATGGACTAAATGTAGTGCTTTCAACTCACTTTAATTTCTTTGCTTCTAAATTGTACCTAAAATCATATATGAATTAAACTGAGTATCTTAAGCATTTTCGTATCATTAATCGCTAAATGTAAATGATTAAATGTATCAACAATTAAACACATATCAATTTCCTCCATACTTAGTTTTTGACCGTCCTCAGACAAAACATCCAAATTAAGCTCATAGACCTAAAACATTTACTCAATTCTCATAATTTCTAAGAGTACATAATCATAAACAAAGATGGATGACTTTTAAAAATCATAGCAAGAATTTAACATTTAATGCTTCTACTTATGATAAATCAACATTCAATACCTTTAAGAACTGAGCAATCTAATGGTAGACTAAGAAAATGTGTTTAACTAAAATATATCCACAGGTACACTCCACACCATTCATGATTATGGCAATCCATAACTTTACATATTATTTCATTTTTCCACCACTAATGTTCACATACAAAGTCATGAATTAAAGGACTTTTTAGGGTTGTAATGTGGGCAACTGTAAGGTGAGATGTAGTTAGGTCAAGTAGCATGAAAGTCATCAAAGCTAGTGAAACAAAGCAACACTCATCAAAAACTGGGCACTGTCAGCTATGATGAATGCAACATTTATATTTCAGAACCCATTCAACTCTAACACACTGTCCACATGAAGCATATACCAATCTAAAGGAATCATTCATACAATTTATGCCAACAATATATTGAAACCACAAGAGTTAACCTTCCAAGCCAATATCTACCTCATGTTCAACATACTCAAATAACCCATTCATCACAACTTTAGGAGAATGCATTAATCATAAACAACTTTTCAACACATATTTACTTACTCCTAGATACATTATATAAACATTTTTCTCTTTTTCTCTTTTTCTCTTTTTTTCTTTTCTTATGCTTTTCTCTTTTCTTTATTTCTTTTCCTTTCTTTTTTTTAACATTAAAAGAAAATACATTAATATAGGAATTTCAATGATAAGACATAACAAAACATCCCAACATTAACCAACCCTCATACATGTACACCCCCACAC
The DNA here is from genome assembly GCA_025629805.1 of Erythroxylum baracoense. Classification (NCBI taxonomy): domain Eukaryota; kingdom Viridiplantae; phylum Streptophyta; class Magnoliopsida; order Malpighiales; family Erythroxylaceae; genus Erythroxylum; species Erythroxylum baracoense. Next base: position 11,659 of record JAOTAY010020242.1, read on the forward strand.
TTAGAATTTTGTAGATCTACAAACTCAACAATCACAAATGTTCCACTAGCTTTATGGCTTGGGTAGGAAATTTGGCCAAGGATATAGCATGTAATGTGGTTGATACAAAAAGAAAGGCTAGTAAGGCTCAAAGGGGCTTATCAAAAAGGAAAATCATATAATGGGCAGACTATTTGGCTAATGTAATTTATGAAAAACAAAGAATGCCTATTCATATCCATGTTAATGCATGTAATAAAAAAGTGGTCTTGAATATGAATTCAACGCAAAATTGGGATGTAAATGTCATGAAGGTCACACATTATCAAAAGACAATGAGACTATAAGGATGCTTCAGCCTGATAAGGCTCAAAATCTCACCGATTTTGTCTACTACTAGTCACTATTCTTTTAAAGATAATGCACATCATCTAATCACAAGAGCAAAAGTACATGCCAAAGTTGCTATGAATTTCTCTAGTCAATCCATCCTCTAATCATGATTAAATAATCTTAGAAGCAATAGAAAACGAGAAAATGTTCTTTTTTTGTTTTATTCTTTCTCTCATTTTGATTGAAAACTTAAAAACAAACAAAAATAAACCAATAAAGAAACACATGTGCATAAAAAATAAAATAAATGCGAAAATTTAAAAGCAAAGAAATTTACTTCCCATGGGTTGTCTCCCAAGAAGCATCTTTGTTTAGGATCGTTGGCTCGACTCCTTCTCCTCACGTGACAAAATTATGATCTTCTGATGGCATATATGGTTCTTCAATGTGAGGTTCCCAGGATAGGGTCTTGGTTGATAATCGTTCCCATTTAGCTCCTTCCCTATCCTCAGACTTTTAATCTCAACTGAGTCCATACACTCGGGAAATATTTCGAGCATCTCTTCAACTTTTTCTTCCTCGTTTAGTTCCTTCAGTCTGCTATGTAAAGGTGAAGAGTTAATTTCAAAAGTAATTATGGACTCAACACTTACCTTCAAACTAAATGATATGTCCTTTTCAACTTTGAGATCCTCCTCAACTTCTTCGACACAAGCAACTCCTTGACGATTGACCTTAAGATTCTCAAGCTCCTCATCATTTTGTAAAGTCCGCACAAATATCCATCGGGTACTTCTCAGCTTGGTTGCGTCCCTTTACTTTGTGATGCTAGGCAGTTGATAGCTTCCATCAATTGATCCACCTCGCTTGTCAAGTTCTAGATTATATAACTTGTTTCTTGCTGGAATTGCAAAGTGTTAGCAGTATACGCATTAACTAATTCTTCTAAGGATGTACCAGAGTCTTGATAGGAAGTTTTTGGTATATACAGGAATTGTTATGCTTCCTGCAAACTATCATGGAAGTAATTCGGCTAATTATCCCGTCTATAACAAAAGTTAGGTTGATTAGTCCAAACATTGTTATAGGATTGACAATATGAATTAAAGAAAAAACTACTCC
>JAOTAY010020243.1:0-13092 GCA_025629805.1 Erythroxylum baracoense
GATTTAATTATAAGATTTAAGTGTTCAAATGACATAGTATACTGTTTAATATGATATTTTCTTTTCTGTAGGCCTTACAAAATTCAATAGAGAACAAGTTCATATGTAATCTTGCGAAGGGATCTTTGTGAACTGTTAAGTCATATCTGATGTATTTCGTTAATGGATACAAATATCATATAGAATATCATGGTCATAGCATGGCAACAATAAATAGTGGAGTTTTCATACAGGGATAATTGATTGATTACTATGGAAAAATTATTGAGATACTTGAAATTGAGTACCCCCTGCATTGCTAATAAAGCGAACTATGATATTTAAGTGTGCGTGGTTTGATCCAACTCCAAATGTTGGTATAAAAGTGCATAGCCGATACAATGTAGTTGAAATCAACAAGTGAAGAAGATTTCGACATTTTGAACCTTTCGTGTTGGCAATGCAAGCGATCCAGGTGTATTATATCCCTTTTCCCAACTTACGACAAGATAAGTCAGATTGGATGGTTGTTTGCAAAATTAAACCTATAGGTGTTTTTGTGTCACGTGGAAAAGGAAAACAGAGAATTGAAAGTTAAGCGTTTCAGGAAGAGGCTTATGAACTAAATGCATCTGTCGTATATGAGGATAATGAACCTTTGAACAATTCATGTAATTAATATGTTGAAATTTTATCTGGAGAGAATGAGGAGGGTGTTTACACCGAAAATGGGTGCGGCCCATGTTTACTGTTTTGGGTCAAAAATTCGAAGCCCAAAGAGAGCCCATGGTACGAAGTCCAAAAGAAATCCACTGATCCTGGCCCATTAAAAATCTAGTGTCCAGCAAAGAGGAAAGCAGTAGAATTTGAGTTAGAGTAGGAGTCTTGAAGTCCAAGATAATGAGGAGATAAGGATAAAGTTTTATCTAAATCTTATCTCTATCTGATAGGATAAAGTTTAATCTAAATTTTATCTCTATCTGGCAGGATAAAGTTTTATCGGATTACAGGTTTAAATCAAGGCTGGACACCCATCAGTTTTGGCTATAAATAAAAGTTTTGAAGCAGGAAAAGGCTCTCCAACATCTCATATATCAAAATCCTGGTATCTCAGCGAATCTATCAGTTTATTTTTTTGGCAATTCTCTAGTTTTTAGCATAGTCTTCTCTTTTCAATTGTCATTAGTAATTTGCAATTTCTTAGTCATTGCGTTTTGCCAAATTGTTTATCAATAAAGCAAAGTTCTTTTATGTTAGATTTTTTTGTCCCTTTCTAGCATACACAATCGTTTAATTAGAAGTTAGAAATTACGAGTCGCAATATCTTTTTTCCTTATTTCCTAGTTTAGAATCATTTTAAATTCTTGGCACGCTCGCAAACACATTCATACCGAAACAAAGAGCTACGTGTTAACCTTCAATCAAAATAAAGGCAAACATTTTTTGGCACGCTCGGTGGGACCACGCAATGACGAAAACATGATCTAGTAAGAGTACTGACATTTCCATCAGTGGAGATGATGATATGGAAATCGTTGCAACAGCAGTGTAAAAAGATCAGGCTCAATCCGTTGAGTTAAGTCGAGTAAGTAACACTGAGATCCTTTTAATGAAGGTTCTGGAGGCCATAGAAAAATCGACAGCTAGAACTGACACTCTTTTGAACACTTTGGTTGACACGACGCAGTGTAATCACAAAGAGATTTTGGCCGCGATCAGTGGATCTGCCATGCCGAAAAAAGGCAAAAGCATAGGCGGAGGTGGGTTAAGCAAGCCATCACTTCAAACTGAATCGCAAGCTAGCAAGCTACCAGTGGCAGTAGAAAATCAGTCAGTTGCACCTACGGCCACTCCAACTGAAAGTGAGAAGTCGGCAGCCAGGGTTGCCAAGCTAGGAAAAACTTCTCCTGCGAAGGAGCTCGGGGGGCAATCCACTAGGATTGACAGCCATAACAAGGAGAAACAGCCGGTGTCCACCTACCAGCCACCACAAAAAAGGGATGAGATACCGAAAACTACTTTGCCTCCGGCGTCTATCAACAATAAGACCCCTGTTTATTTCCACAGCTACACTGAACCTCACCTTTATGAAGAGGGAATGAGCTTAGGGGGCAATAGGAGTCTGGTGACCAACCATATGCAGGCATTCCCAAGGAGTACAGGTCACCAGGCAGTTCAGCAGCCGGTGACCATGGGCCAGGCAATGTATGGGCAAATCACTCAGACGATAGATCACGTTACCAGGGATGCGCTGCGCGAGATTGCCTAAGAGTTATATGGGTCTGGGTTTAATCAAATTGTTCGACCTGAATTTAGGAAGCCTTATCCTGAATTCATTGACAGAGAAGCTTACCCCAGAGGCGTAAAAATCCCAAATTTTACATTATTTTCTGGAGAAGATAGACAGTTTACCATCGAGTACATAACGAGGTTCACCACTCAATGCTCGAAATTTTCTAGCTATGAGAACTACCAGTATCTGCTTTTGAAATTGTTCCAAAATTTGTTAACTAGAGCTGCTTTCTCTTGGTATGTGTCACTGCCAAGAGACTCCATGTTTGGTTGGGCAGATATGACAAGACTCTTCTACTCTCACTTTTACAGAAGTGAGCCTGAAGTCAGTATCGCAGATTTATCCAGGCTTACTCAGCATATTGGAGAGAAGGCGGACGATTTCATTGCCAGGTTCAAAAGAATGAGAAACAAGTGCAGGATCAATATTCCGGAAACTGAGTTCATGAAGATGACGTAAAAAGGTTTAGACTTAGAACTGAGGAAAAAGTTTCAAGGCATGGATTTTATAGACTTTTTTTAGTTGTCTATGAAGGTGACGAAATATGAGGAGCTGCTCAAAGAAGACAATAAGATGAAGAAGTAGACTATGGGGACTTATTTCAAGGAAGTCCATAACGCTGAAGTAGAAGTTGTCATAACTGCCGTATCTAATACTGGGAGCATAGTATGCCCACATCTGGCAAAGATGCCTCCTGGGATGCAACAAAATGGCGACAAAAGGGGGAATAAGTGCACCTTCGATGTAAGTAGAATGTCTTAAATTTTCGATTATCTAATGAAAATCGATTTTATTTCTTTGCCAGAAGATCATGTTTTGCCTACCAAGAAGGAGATGAAGGCCAAAGACTATTGCAAGTATCATAACGCGTGGACTCATTCCATCAACATGTTCTGGGCCTTCAGGAACGTGATCCGGGATCAAATCAACAGGAAAAATTCTCAAGTTTCCAAAAGAAGCAATGCTCGTTGACAAAAATGCATTTCTGGTGGGGTTAGTGAACGCAGCAAGTGTTGACATGAGGAATTGACTCAACCAAAAAAGGAGATAGGAGCGTACGAATCAAGTTTGGAGGCCGAAAGGGTGGAACATATGGAAAGGGAAAGACGAACTGACCACCGCCTCTAAAAGTCAGGAGAGAGTCAGTGCACTGGAAAGGATCGATGTCTGGATCACCTAAAATAATAGGGAAGCTGGTGACCAGGTGGTCATCAGCACTGGTGGTCATCTGAAATTTGTTAAGCCACCGATGTCCAAGAAAGCTGGAGAGTGGATTCGGGTGGAAAATAAAAGGAAGAATAAAAAGAAAATGCTTACTATTGCTCAGAAAAACGCTAAAACAAGAAAATGAAGGTTGCAGCGCAATAAGTTGGCCGAGAGACTTTTCCAGGAAAAAAAAGATCTGGAAATAAAACTTCAAGTTCAAGTCATAGCTCACTTTGTGGAAAAACAAAAGATGCTTGATAAAGGGAAGAAGCTGGCCAACATTACCAAGCAGATAGTTGAGCACTGTGAAGAAGGAATTCAGAAGAATAAATTCAGAAGGAAGGCAACGGAGGATGACGATGCGGAGGAACATGTAAACAGTTACTTCAATGTTGGTGATGTCCCTGTTTATTATGTGGGAGCTGTTTATGTGTTGCTGCTAGCTATTTTTTGCTGTGTCGATCTTGATGACGAAGCGGAGGAAAAGCCAAAAGATGAAGAAGAAGTCTGGGCTGTAAAAGAAGAACAAAATGCAACGAAAAAATTCTCAGAGAAATCACAGGAGACTGAAGACAGCAAAACTTTGACATCCGACAAGCCGTTAACAGTGAATCACACTAAGCCACTATACATACAGGCTTGTATCAATGGGAGGCCACTGAATAAAGTTTTGGTAGACAATGGAGCAGCTATAAACGTGATTCCCTTGAAAGTGTTATTGGGGCTTGGGAAAAGAGAAGAAGATATCATTGCTACAGACTTAGTGGTGACTACGGTGACTGGGGACGTGGCAAGAACATTGGAAGTAATTCTACAAATAACAGTGGAGAGTAAGACGTGTGTGTCTGCTTTCTTCGTAATCAACACAAATGCAAGTTACAAGTCACTTCTGGGTAAAGATTGGATTCACACCAACATGTGTGTGCCATCTTCCCTTCACTAGTTCTTATTGTTCTAGCATGACGATAACGTGGAAATGGTTAAGGTAGGCAATAATCCTTTCAACGTTGAAGTCAATTTGATGGACGCCTACTATTACCATGGAGATACTACACCAATTACTTTTGAAGGTTTGGACAAAGAAGGCAAACCTACATTGATGAAATTTGCTGAGGACAAGAATTTGCTGCTCCAAGCAACTAGTGCCAATGAGAAGAATAAAAGCATCAGGCCCTCTAAGCCGATGGAAGAAGACGTTGGCCAATCAGGCCAATGATTGGTCAAGAAAGTGAGGAAGGGTGGTCAGTAGCTGCAAAGGCCATCCGAGAAGCAATTTTGCAGCAGGCCAGGAAATAATTAATGACCAACTATGAAGTTGAAATTTTCGAAACAGAGTTAGTTTATGAGGGAGAAAGCCTAGAAATAATAAGAGATGAAATAAGTCTAGAAGAGTTACAAGTCGTGCCACCTAAAATGGAAGATGAGAGATTTCAAGTAAAGGACCCTCTGGAAGAAATCAACTTGAATACTGCCGAGGATCGTAAATTAACATACATCAGTGGGCTTATTAATAAGGAGTTGCACGAAGAAATAATCAAACTGCTTTACGAGTATAAGGACTGCTTTGCATGAGATTACAAAGATATGCCAGGTTTAAGTTGGAGTTTAGTTGAACACCGACTGCCCATTAAGCTGGAATTTCGTCCTTTTCAACAACCGCCCAAGAGAATGTCCAAGGAAGTAGAGATGAAGGTAAAACAAGAAATAGAGAGGCTCCTCAAAGTAGGCTTTATTAGACCAGCTAAGTATACTGAGTGGCTAGAAAATATATAGTCCTTGTAGTCAAGAAAAATGGAAAAATTAAAGTGTGTATAGATTTTCGGGACTTAAATGCCTCCACACCTAAGGATGTATATGTAATGCCGGTTAGCGACATGCTTATTGATGCCACTGCCAACCATGAAATGTTAACATTTTGGGATTGTTTTGCTGGTTATAATCAGATCAACATTGCCAAAAGTGATATTCATAAAACATCGTTCCGATGTCCAGGAGCAATCGGCACGTTTGAATGGGTTATGATGCCTTTTGGCTAAAGAACGCTGGAGCTACTTATCAAAGAGCCATGAACCTCATTTTTTATGATATCATTGGGAAAATTGTTGAAGTCTACATCGATGACATGGTTATCAAGTCTAAAAAACAGGGTAACCATGTAGAATATCTCAGGCTAGGATTTAAGAGACTGAGGAGACACCAGCTCCAACTCAATCCGTTAAAGTATGCTTTTAGAGTCAGAGCTGAAAATTTTCTCGGATTTCTGGTCCATCAGAGGGGCGTGGAGGTTGACGATAACAAAGCGTCCAAAAGCTACTCTAGGCAAAGGCATTGGCTAAATGGTTTTCTAAGTAAGTTAAGGGCCACCATAAGGCTCATATTTATAAGTCCAATGGTGCATGGGGTAAATGTTTACACTGAAAAATGGGTTTGACTCATTTTTACTATTTTGGGCCAAAAATAAAGCCCAAAGAGAGCCCATGGTTCGAAGTTCAAAAGAAATCTACTGATCCTGGCCCATAAAAAATCTAGTGTCCAGTAAAAAGGAAAGCAGTAGAATTTGAGTTGGAGTAGGAGTCTTGAAGTCTAGGATAATGAGGAGATACGCTGATAAACTTGATAGACACTAGGCCAAATTTTATCTCTATCTAGCAGGATAAAGTTTTATCGGATTGCAAGTTTGATCAAGGCTGGACACCCATCAGTTTTGGCTATAAATAGAAGTTTGGAAGCAAAAAAAAAAGGTCCAATATCATATATATCAAAAGCCTAGCATTCCAGCAAATCTATCACTTTATTTTTTTGGCAATTCTCTAGTTTTTTAGCATAGTCTTCTCTTTTCAATTGTGATCAGCAATTTTCAATTTCTTTGTCATTGTGTTTTGCCGAATTGTTTATCAATAAAGCAAAGTTCTTTTATGTTAGATTTTTTGTCCCTTTCTAGCATACATAATCGTTTGATTTCAGTATTAAATTACGAGTCGCAATATCTTTTTTCCTTATTTCCTAGTTTACAATCACTTTAAATTCTTGGCACGCTCGCAAACACATTAACACCGAAACAAAGGGCTACGTGTTAACCTTCATTCAAATTAAAGGCAAAAAGAGAGTAAAGTAGAGTTTGAAAAGAAGAAGATCACACATTTTAGAGCTCACGTATGTAGAAAACATATTATTGGTTATTCACTTCAAATACGTAATATCTTTACTTGTTTTAGGTAATAGCATGACTAAAAAATATTATTGGTTGTTCATTTCAAGTAAAATTTGTATTTTTATTAGGTAATAGCATGACCAAGTATAAGTAATTTAGTAGTTTAATATAAACCATATCGATACTCAATATATGTAATACATGTGAAATGGGCAAAAAGTACCAAAAGTTACAAAATAAATATGAAGTACACTTTATAATTGAAATACCTTTTCTCAGTACAAACTGTATTCTCCTTAATAGAAATTATATTAGTACTCTATTTATTGATATTGTATGTCTATATTAAAAAATATTTTTCATTCATTACAAATTAGCAAGGTATACACTGTTAATTGGTAAAATGTTAACTGAATGAAAAGAACATCATGACTCAATATAAACAATATGAACATATAATAAATATAGTACCACTAGTATAAATGAAAGCTACCATCATTGATTTTAAATTATTAATAGCTTTAGTAAAATAGGAATACTATCTTTAAGTACAAATTATACCTTATCTTAGTACAAACTATTATCGTACTTTATCTATTTAATACCACATCTAAGTAAAAGCTACTATAATTCATCATAGATAAAGAAGACATACACTTTTAAATATGAATATATTAATTAAATAGAAAGAGCATCATGTCTCAATACAAACTATGACAACACTTAGTATATTTGATACCACACATAAAATTTCTAGGATTGCTTTATCGATTTGTGAATGTCGCTATTAGGTTTGACCCTTATATAGAGGATTTATATCAACATATATCTAAATTTGTAATCAACTCCTTTCAATTATGGTAGATCTATTCACATACAGGATTTCTCAATCTATATGTTATGAAATTAGATTATGTATTAATATTTTGGATTTATTAGAACATACATAAAAACACATAATTGAATCATAATAGATCAATCAAAATAATTACATTAAATAAAATAATCAAAACATGTTATTATCCAAACTAAGGTTCATCACACCTAAACACTAAAAAGCTTTTAGTTACGTATACTAGAAAATGAAATCAAAGATAAAATTAGAAGAAAAACAAATGGAAAGCAAAGGAATCATAATTCTAAATCTTCCTTTCTCTTATATTGAATGTTGTTGCAAATTTGAGGTTTGATGTCGTAATTTATTGGATCTCTTAATAAATTCTTCGTGTTCTTTACGTTTCTGGATCAATATCGTCTCTTCTATAAGCTTTCTACGTCTAGAATCGGCTTCAAAAGCTTGTTCTCCCAATTTGTCTCCGCTTACATATTTTTATGGTAAATTAGAGTTTTTGAAAGATATACTGGTGTGTACTAGACCGCTTGTATTCAAAACTCTCCAGAATTGGCAATTTTACACTGACTGTAAGACTTACACAAGCATAAACATGGTTGTGTATCTTTAATTTACTTCAAAACTTTATTTTATGTCACGTTTTCATCTAAATTCTTAAAGGCAATTATTACCTATAAACACACTTGGAGTGAATTAAGTACTGAAAATACAATAAAATTACAAAATATCAAGCAAAATACATCAAATATGGGTTTATAAATATAATCAAATATGCATATATCAATTATATCACATCCTAAGTTATGCCTACCTAAATCTATATCATAATTAGTTCATAATATCATAAAGAACATCCATACAAAAATAATAAAGAAAACAAGATAAAGAAAACATATTCTTAAGTATTGAAATCTCCAAAGATTTGTTGTTGCTATCTTCTATCTTCAAAGAATGGCAAATCCTTGATCAATATCAATACAAAATAGCTCTAAGATGGCTCTTAAGTTGTTCCATAGCTAAAAATATATATTTTCTAGCACTCCTCTCATAAAAATATGAAAATTTTAATGAGCTACATAGTCCCATACATGAGTCCTTATAATTGGTTGTGTATTCTATATAATTCTCAAGACGTTAACATCGACAACATAAGTTTATATATACACGAGATTGAGTATGACACCGTGTTCTTTGCATGGTAGGTAACATAAGACATGTAGGGTGTTAGAGAAATAGAAGTAACCACTTTTATACGCAATACTTAACATAGTATTGTGTACTATGCCATGTTATATGGTTCTACTTTAAATCTTCCAAAAGTGCTTCACTCTAATTCTTTTCAAACTTTGCTTTCTTTGCTTGTATAAATAGAAATATGACTTAAAATGATAAAACTTCTTAAATTAAGTATCGAATCTTTTAAATTCATTCAAAACACAAACAATATGACACAAAAGAACTACTAAAAATAATGAATGTCTAACATACATCATAGTATCAAATCAAGGTAATTTAAATAAAAACATAGAATTTTGTTTGAAAGCATATGTATGCCATACGTACATCAAATATCTTTAAAATTAATACAATTTAAAATATATATTTTTTACAATATTAAATATTTAATTATAAGTAATAACATTGGTTTTCTATCAATTAAAATATATATTGAACAGTAAATAATAGTTTATGAATAAAATTTAAATTTTATTTACTAATTATTTTTAGTAAAATTTAATAATGATTTATTATTAATATTTATTAATAAACATTGTATAAAAATTAAAATAAAATTAGTTACACAATTAGTTTTGAAAATTTATTTGTTTATATTTTTATTTAATAACAAATTATTATCAATATTATTATTAATAATTAAAATTTTAAAAAATTAAACAAAAATTCAAAACAAAAAACAAAAATAAAACCAAAACAGCCGGTCAGTAACCCACTCTCAAAGAATCTTCTCTTAAGCAATCAAATAAAGAAGTTGACAAAAGAAAATTTTTAGGTTATAAATGCATCTCATGGAATTTAACCCATTTTTTTTGCCACAAATATCAAATGAAATCTCTTAAAGAAAGATCTATAAATATACAAAATTTATTTAGAACAAAAGAGGATCATAAAAATATATAATAATTAAATTAATTGTTAACTATCAAACTTAGTTATTCAGAAAAATGGAGGCTGGTTACTCTATTTAGTTTCTAAATATATGATAATTAAATTAATTATAACGCCCTTATTTTCAAACTTTGTTTTAGGCCAAGCATTAGTAGGTTGTTGTAAGTTTTGGAAGCAATTTCCTATTTAACTTCCTTATTTGTTAGGAATTGGTTCATATGCAGATTCTAGGTGCCCCCTCTTATAAAGACTTTGGATTTTTTCATTAATTCATTTTCAATTTTTTTTTCAAAAGGAGAATGAATCTTTTACTTTCCAAAAGGATAACAAAGAAACTATGAATACTTGAATAAGGCGTAACAAACAAAGAGATAAAGAGAGTTACGAACTGAGCTAGGCAAAGGAAGAACGATACATAATTAAGCTACTATATGCATTAAGATTGATCATACTAAGACTGCTCAATCCATAAAGGATAGATGCTTTTTTGTAGTTCAAATTCCATGAAATTGTTATAGGCAAATTGAGCTTTTCTTCTTTAGCCTTGAGCATTAGGGACTCAAAAATCCGTATCAATGTTCTTTGATAGAATTCTAAGTAAAATATTTGATATCTCTGGAAATTCTATGGTACTTTCAACTTAAATTGCATAAAACACATAAGTAAATTACATTTCGAAGATAATGAAATTGTACCTTTCTAGACCTTGTAAGCTGTTTATCATGTTAAAATCACTTCCTAAGTAGTTTGAACATAATGCAAATTAAATTAATAAACAAATTATCCTTAATCATAAAGCTACAGAGAATGGACATGTGAAGTAGAAATGGTCAAAATATGAGAGAGGTTCTAGGAATATAATTGCCCTTCTATATTAGATTGTACCAAGGTACTTCTTGTTCAGCTTGGACAAATAATTACATACAAGATTTATCTGTAAAGGACTTGAATTTGTGTTTGGTCCAATTCTAAATGTTTGACTTATCTTGATTAGGGTTAGGTATTGATAGTCTGCTCTTGATTTCATTAAAGTCTTTATTAGCATGAGGGGTAGCTCTAATTCATCCCATTTATAATAGTTGCTGCTCTTGTCAAGTCTAAGAATAACAATTTTAAGGAATTATAGTTATGGAGTAAAAAGAAAAGGACCAAAACCGCACAAATCATCAAACAAATGTTATCTCTTCCATTCATAATAATGTATTTAAATTCCCTGATTATTGATTCCTAAGGTTCGAGATTTGTCTAAGGAACCATGATATTTTTTTTAGGCTTAGCTTTTCAAAAGTTGGAACCCTTGAGAATATAGTTGTGATTTCACTCGTAAAGACTCTTTGTCTGTTAGGAATTTCTAAATTCTTTTAACAAATATTACTTTGTTCATAGTTTTTTATCTTTTTTATTTCTAATTCCTTGTGATTCTATGTTAAGGAAAGACAGTAATTCTTCAGGTAGTAAGATCAAGTAATTAGGTTATTCATTTTCAACTTTAAAAAAAGATGTTAAATTTTCACAAATATAAGGAGATCTAATATGTCAATTCATTATTTAAAGCCTCTAAGTCCATTGGTCTTATTTTGTATTTTAGGTTTTAATCCAGTAAAAGAATGTTTAATTTATTGTAAACTACCCATAAATTGCTTGTAATTTATGGAAAAGGCAAATATAATTAAATTAACAATTATAATTGTACCTATGCAGGGTAATTCCTTTTTATGATGTGAATTTTCTTTTTAGTCCATTATCATTTGGTGTAAATGAAATGTTTGTAAATGATGAACAAAAACCAATTTACACTCGTTAAAGTAAGAAATGCTAGAAAAAAGCTTTCTCTCTCTAGTACTACCATAGCCATTTCTCTTTGCTTCGTCAATGGTTACACTGCTTTCAAGTGAGAGGCAACCCAGTGATAGGCAACCCAGTAAATACAAAAGGTGACCCAATTATGAAGTAGAAGTGAGGCGATAATATGGCGATCAAGCTCCAGATCTGAAGAGGTGATAGCAAGGCGACCCACCTCTCAAGAAGTGAGGCGATAGTGAGGACCCAGCTCCAGATCTGAAGAACGAAGCGAGTGGCGAGACCCATGCAAGCTTTAGTAAACTTTCACGAGACCCATGCATGCTTGTTGCTAGGACCTAGATCTCCTTGCTAAGACCTACGTGAGTTTCATGGCAACAAATGGGGCACCTTCACCCCTGTCTATGTAGGAGTTTCCTACGCTCACTTGAGAGATTGGTGCTTCTAGAAAGGTGGTAAGTTCATTAAGAGCTTCAGAGAAACCGTCAGCTATTACTAGCACTTCGATAAAGAAAATTCCATTGCAATAGCTAATAAGTGTGAATTGTATCATATTTTAGGCCTTAGTTTGATATGTATTTAAGTGTTAACTTAATCGTTTAGTATGCGCTTATGTTAGAATTGTGCTAGTTTGTTAATTAATTGTGTTTAAGAGTTTTTATGGGTTAGTCAAGTCTTTGAGCTTAATTATTACGTCTTTGTACCTTGATGTGTTAGTGTTTCAGGGTCAACATCAAAGAATGTAGAAGTTTCATAGACATTCGGGTCAAAACAACGGCCTACAATTGTGACACAACATGCCACAATCTTGATAGAAGCATTAGAGTCAGCCCACAATCATGCGATCTTGATAGAAGCCCAGGACACAACCTACGATCGTCCATTTCTCCCTGCTCTGTCAATGGCTACACTGTTCTTCGGCGAGAGGCGACCCAATGAGAGGTGACCTAGTAGATAAAAGAGGTGACCTAACTCTGAAGTAAAAGCGAGGCCACAATGTGGTGACCCACCTCTCAAAAAGCAAGGTGATAGTGGGGACCTAGCTCCAGATCTGAAGAGCAAAGCGAGTGGTGAGACCCATGCAAGCTTAGGTAAACTTTCACGAGACCCATGCATGCTTTGTTGCTAGGACCTAGATCTCCTTGCTAAGACCCACGTGAGTTTTATGGCAACGGGTGGGGCACCTTCACCCCTATCCATGTAGGAGTTTCTTATGCTCATCTGAGAGTTGGTGCTTCTAGAAAGGGGGTAAGTTCACCGAGAGCTTTAGAGAAACCGTCAGCTATTACTGGCGCTTGGATAAAGAAAATTCCATTGCAGCAGCTAATAAGTGTGAATTGTATCATGCTTTATAGCTTAGTTTGATATGTATTTAAGTGTTAACTTAATATTTTAGTATACGTTTAGGTTATAATTGTGTTAGTTTGTTAATTAATTGTATTTAAGTGTTTTTATGGGTTAGTCAAGTCTTTGAGCTTAATTATTATGCCTTTGTACCTTGATGTGTTTGTTAGTGTTTCAGGGTCAACATCGAAGAATGGAGAAGTTTTATAGACATTCGGGTTAAAACAATGGCCCCTGATCGTGGCACAGTAAGCCACGATCGTGACAGAAGCACTAGAGTCAGCCCACGATATACCACGATCATGACAGAAACCCAAGATGCAGCCCACAATCGTGGCC
>JAOTAY010020244.1:0-13090 GCA_025629805.1 Erythroxylum baracoense
TCATTAAATCGTTGGGTATTATTTTTACTTCTCTTATGAATTTTATTTATTTTAAATAATTATTATCTATTTCTTTTTATTTTGATATTATCTATTAATTGCGTATTAATTGTTTTTATTAAATCATTTTTTTTTTGAATAATTTAATTTTATGTCTAAAATCGTTCTACAATATTCTAAGGATTATTTGCTTATATCCGAAAAGTCCTACCACAAATCTTCCTTGTGTAAATTCTATTAAATTTAAATGTTATATTTTATTTTATTGCAATGTTCACAAATAGATTTATTATTATTTCAAATAAAGTCTAATAGTGACACGTAATCGTCATAAAATCTATATGAAAACCCGGGCCAACAAAGACTATTATGGATAGTTAACCGAAGTCTTTCAAGAACTAGATCACTGTAAGAAAATTTTCATGAAGGATCCTAAAGATGTTGAAGCATACCAAAAGTCAATTAGATAACTAAGAGTGCACATTTTTCTAGCAAATTTATATGATGTTTTTTTTAATAAGTTTGCAGAGAGATTCTAAGAAAGGAATCAATTCCGACTCTGAAAGAATGTTATACATTAATTTGACAAGACACAGTACGTTGTGATAGGGTACAAACCATCGGAAAAAAAGAATATACCCAAAGGGCAACCTTGTTGTAATAAGAGGCAAGAAATTGAAAAGAAAACACTCGATTGAAGGAACAAATCAAAAAGGAAGAAACTTACCAAGATTCTTGGAGCCAAGCTAGGCTCATAACCTTTCAACTCCAATTGTGAACCCAAAAAAATCTTTTAAAATTTTCATATTTGCGTTTCACACGATCACGTTTGCACAGAAAATTAACGGAAAAACTCAAAATCAAACCTTGAGTGCTAAGAACAAGGTCAAATTCAGACATAGTTGAACAACCAGAAAGAAGCCCAATGGCTTCCAACGCGGACAACTGAGCTGATCTGGCATATTAGAAGGTAAAACATTAGATTCGTAAACCTAAAATTAGACCCAAAATCGAAATTAGAAACCTTAACCAGACATATCTTAGTAAAACACTGATCTGATAAAAAAAAGTTGAAAATTTTGATTCGTTTTATACTTCTAGGCCATTGCCGGCCATATTGTAGCCGTAAAAGGAAGAATTGACTCTCATTGGAGCCAAAGAGTGTCCTTACATATATTTCATGTATGAAGACCATAATCTGAATCATTTGTCTAATACCTTTATTGCACATTACTTCTATTATTTCTGTATTCAACAAAATAAATTTAATTGAAGAAGTTGGGATTTTGTTTCATTTATTACTATTAAATGCTTCTTATATAAATGTCCTGAATTGCAATTCCTGTTATTTTCTATTTTCTGAACGTAAGATATTGAAGATGAATAATATCTAATAATATTTTTGGAATTTGTGTTATGTTGATTATAAAATATGAAAAATAAATATAAAATCGTGATGTTGTTGCAAAGAATGTTCAGCACACTCTCTCACTAGAAATGAAACATCACTTAATGCAATTCTTTCATTTTAAAAAAAAATTTATCAAAAATAAATTCTACAAAATAGAAATTTATATTGCATGTGTTTGAAATAATGAATAATATATCATTCACAGTCAATTGATTAAATAATTTACATTTTATTTCTTTCATTCTATGTTTTGGTATATAAATTTTAAGAAATTGTATTTTAAATTTAATTACCACTGCATTCTACTTTAAAATGGAATAATTATTTTAATTACATAATTTAAAACATGAAAATTCAGTTTAAATAAAATTATTTTATTTTTAAAAAATTATTTCAAACACTATAAAGTGACTCTTAAACTACTTTCACTAATTTAAACTAAAAAAAAGAAATATCATATACCAAAAAGAAAATTAGTGTTTACTTTTATCTGAGAAGTATTTTATAATGATATGTTTATGTTTTAGAAAATTAGAACTCCAAAAATCGTTATAATATACAATTATATACTATTTTCCTATTTTAAAGAAATTATTATTCTCAAGTGCAGTGATAGTTTTAGTCAGAACTATCATGTTCATGTTATTTCAACTCTGACAAATTAAAAACAAAATAGTTTTACAACCATGAACGTATATTCTAAAATTTAATATGATAAATCACCGATCTGTTTCTAGTTTACAAAAATCCTCACCTAAATATATGAATTGGGATAATTTGTGTATTTTGACTCTGCTTATTTTGTTTAAAGAGTTGATTCTTGACTTTAGAAATGGTTTCTATAAGCCTACTTGTGTGATGCTACTTAGTTTTTGTCTTTCAAATCCTAATAGTCATTTCTAGTTCTTGTTGCAAATCATAAGAAAGGTTCCTTTTTTTTGGTCATGTTGTTTCTCTGTTATATATGTTTTTCAATGAAAAATCTGTTTAATTGTTAATGTTGATATAATTACACTTTTATTACTAATAATAATTAACTATTATAAAAAATTTAGAAATAAATTAATTTTTTGAATTAATTTAATATTATTATTTTCAAATCTTGTAAAATATTTATTTATATTTTATTAAAATAAATAATTAAATAAGAAAAATTTTATTTACAAACTAGTATTTATTTTTAATATCTATCTTAATTATTAATATCATAAAATAATTATTTTAAAATTTCTAGAACCTATATTTTAAAGATATTTTAATATTTATTAGATAGTTTTATTTAATTTTAAATTAATTATTAAATTAGTTATATAATATTATCTGTTAGTAATTAAATAGTAATATATCTAATTTTCTTTTTCTTCAAGCTTTAATTCATATTTTTTCATAAAAAATCTCTGAATAAAAATAGAACAAGATCTATTTTGCATCATATGTAAGAGACTTCTTGGTTTGGACTGAAAAACAATGTCACTTGATCATCATTAAATCAACTATAATCTTTTTCTGTCTATTTGAAAATTAAATATCTTTATGCTTCTTAGTAGCAAAAATTTTTAAAATTAAATAAAATTTATATTTCATGGATAGGCTATAAATATCTAATGTTAAATTAGATTTGGTCAAATTTTTGTTAATCTTGTTAATTTTAGTAGTTTGTTTTCCTTTCTATTTAGGTGTGAAGCATGCAAACTTGTATCGGGTTTTGAAATTTGAAATGATTTTAAAATAGAAAAAAAAGTTAATTATGAGTAATTAATGATCATTTAGAATACCAATGAATATTACTCTAATAATATTTGGATATTTAATTCAAGCCTTGGAACCTAATTATGACATTTAAAACCTATTTATGACGCTCGGATTACACTTTCCCTTAATACATCAGAGGGAACTGGTGGATTATTAGTATAAAAGCAACTCATACTATCAGCAGATTTCCTCACTCAAACCGTTGTTCGTTCAACCATAAGCTTATCTGCATTAGCCCCATATCGTAATCCTTCCTCAGCCTCTTTAAGGTTATAAAAATGAGGAAGAAGAAGAGAAAGAAATACCATCCAATCCAATGTTTCTTTTTTCGTATCAGATCGGTGATTTACCAGATAGTTATGTTGAGGTTAGAGTTTCTCATTTCAATGCTCAATGTCTTCTTCTTCCCCTTTTTTTTTTCCTTTTAAAATGTTATGTTAATCAGTTAACTAACAATTTCTGTGTTTGTTCATGTCTAGGTTGGAGGATAAGGCTTCTTTAATGAGGATATTCGGTGAATGGTTAAGGATAACACGCAATAAACAGGTTATTGAAAGAGCCGTATTTCTCAAAAGCCTCCTTTGAACCTAACAAACAAAGCCGTCTTGGGAATCTTTGGGTCGGTTTTGCTGGGGGTAGGTCACGAACTTAACATGACTTGTATCTACATGATTATACAGAGGACGAATTTACCTTCGATTCTGATGTTCCTATAGAGGACAGAACCACATCAGTTTCAAAGGGTGTTTCATACATGAGCATGTAGAAGTCATGAATTGACTGTGTACCAGAGAAACCTTCAGCAGGACACGAGAAGTCGATGTCCGAGTCAATATCCAGTGAGTATTCCCCTGCGTTTTACTAGACATACACATTCACTAGATTAGCCTTCTTTGATTCTTGTAGACCAAGACCCCGAGACGAGCAATAAAACATCATGTTTTATTTCTGTGTCACATGATGAATTGGACGGAACATGATGCACCATTGGGAGCAAAGATGGCAGAAATGATAAGAGAAGTGAAAAATATGATTGATGGCAAGATCGAAGTGAAGGATGCTATTTATAGAAATGGAAGATCTCATGTAACTAAGGGAAGTGAAAGATACCATTAATGGAGATTAAATGATTTCTGTCGAATGCATGATGGAGCATCTACCCTTTTTGATATACTTGAAAAGAAATGTAATGAATATTATTAGATCATTATAAGTATACTAATGCAAACTCTCTTCCACTAAATGGATACTTCCTTAGGCTATGAGATTTTGAAATTGATGTTTCAGAGTAAAATTAGGATTGACAAATGCATTCCTGTCAGTCACAATAACATAATATAATCAGGGTCTAGATCCGTCATCAAGAGAAAGCAATACCACTCTTCCTAATTTAATCTTCCATTGATATCGAATTTTGTCAAATGCAACCATCAATTAACAACAAATAACAAGACGGTTTAATGATTCTCAGATTCAGAATATTAGGGGCTTCAAGTAGAATAAAGGAATTTGGTTGTTCAAATATTCAATTATTTCATATAACCTAACCTCAATGTTGATGTTAGCTTCTTATCAAGCGTCTGGATATAACTTACTTCATGAACACAGGATAGAAGCAAAAACAAGAACGAGAATAAATTTAGCCCATTAAGTGGTACAAGAAGTCAAATCTATCTGACAATGAAGAAAAACACCCATCTTACCGATTTACCTTCTGTTTTTTAAGAGTTTCTTCCATTCTATTTGTTGCTCCCTACCATTACTCCACTTTTTCATGACGTTCTGATCTTTCTTTCCAGATCGCAACATAAAGAAGTCTCATTGTTAATATTGGAGTCCCATTCTTCACAACCATGTTACCTGTTCCCACCATTACTATGGACTTGATGTCTTTGCAAGATCCGGTGCTGTGATGAACTGTTCAATGCGACATAAATTACGGAAAAACTTTACGTACCAAAAGCTAGCACATGGTTATGTCTAAACAAAGAATCTATACAGAAACATCCATATTTTGGATTTTCTTACATATTTTTTAAACCCATTTACTCTACAGACAACCCCATAGCAATAGAAGGGAATAAGACAGCTAAAGGTTTCGCCTAAACTAATCTTAAGTCTCACAGAATACATCTCAACCATCACAACTTGCACCTAATGAATATGCATGATCGTTCTTCTAATAATAGTTTTCAAGGCTATAATGCGTATTGAAACAATTTGTAAACTAATGACGTGAGTGAATCCAAGAATTTCCCTGCATGCACTGGGAAAATAAGGCATGAACCATTACCATTTTGTTAAAATAATCTAACGTCGCAAGTTTGACCTTGTACTATTGTTTTCTGGTATGCTATCTTGATTCAAGATCATATAGAACATTTTTGCGTTCAATGCAACTAGGAATCCATAAAAACCAAAAAGAATCCACTTAAAGCCATAGTAAGGTTTAATTGACAAATTATTAACATGGTAGTATAAATATAAGTTTACAGGCTATCAAAAACGTCCTTAAAGGTTATGCATAATATTAATCAGATTTAACAGCAACAAAACTGATGCTACATCTAACAAGAAAATCGAGAAGTTTTGTCACTAGGAATATAGGATGACAAGTCTTGTCCATTGCATCCAAATCATTTCTACGAAATATGTCAAAACCAATTTGACCTTAATCTCCGTCAAAACATAAAATATTGGTGCTAGTTCAACATGTGCCTAAAAGAACAAGAAAATATTCACAGATTGGACTTGAAAACCTTACATATACATATGCATGCCTGTGAGCTGACTTTTAAGAAGTTATTTCACCTGAGAAAACCTAAGGCAACTTTCCTCTAATGGTCCAACATTGACCACAATATATATGCATAAGTTAGCAAAATTTGAACCTTAGAAATATGCTAACCTCAAGTAAAATCATAAAATTAACCAAATGTTACTTACAGAGCCTATCATGTTCAAGAAGCTGCATATAAATATATATATATATTGAAACTATATATATAAAGAAATTGAGACTACTGGTGTTGTGCTTAGAATAAATATAAAATGCAAGATCTTGATAATAGATTTTCAAAAGTTGTTTGAAAGAAATGTCAGCCTAGGCATTTCTAAAAATTTGTTTTACTTCTGTGAACTTCCTCTTCAGCAACAATTTTATCGTGCAAGATCAAGGTATAATTTAACTGGAATGCACAACATTCTGATCTCTAAACAAAAGCAAGAATTTAAAATCTTGTTCGAGAGAGTATGCTTATGTAAAGGAAACCAATCAATGACTGCAGTCGTTGAATCCAACACAGACGTGGTTGCTTCCTCTGCATCTTGCTTGTAAGTCCTGTCCTCATTACAAGCTGATAAGACGCCGCAACCATACATATGATACATGACAAGCTTGTCAAACCTTAAACTTGCATGGCCTGGGACACAATAGCAAAATTTGGAGCGCCAGCTTAGTCGTAATCAACCTAGCAAGAGAAAAGAATAAAGACGTATAAACTTTGTCTCTTGAAACATTTGCATGGATATATCATGCATGGAAAGATTCACATTTGAACGTTGATAACAGCCTAACACAACCAGACAAAACAAATTGTTAACTGGCACCAGTAACTAATTAATATAGTAAGAAATGACTTCCTGTTTACGAGGACTTTCCATATATAATCTGCAAAACATTTGACACTTCAATGCATAAAAATGATTAGTTAAGTAGTCATGTTTCCGAAGTAACTCAATGATGCAGAAACAAAAAAGTTCTAATCATATATAAAGAACTGACAAACCAAACGGAAAATTAAATGAAGAACAACACTACATTGTTATAATTTCCTCAGCTTTGCAATTTCTACACGAGTCAATTAAGAAATACTTGCTCCAAATGATCAAACAGGGCAACAATATCTAAAACGTTATAGCTACGTCTCTGCGCTCCAAAAAAAGTAGCAATTAGTGAAAATTACTTACGGAAATAAAACCGTTGCAAATTACTAACGAAAAGTCAATTTCTATCAATAATATTATTGGAAAAATTTTTCATTTAGCGATGATAGTAATATCCGTCGGTAAATATAGAGAGAAATCATCTCGGAAAAATTTCCGACGAACTTTAGAGCAACGGTATAAAATTCTCGTTAGTAAAAAAGGTGAGAATTGTTGGCGAAATAAAAAAGTTTTGAATTTACCGACAGAAATTTTTTTTTCAGTAAATTTTCAAGATAAACGTCGTTGTTTGCTTCGGCTTCAGCGTTATAAATAAAACAAAAAGACCAAACGATGTCATTTTTGTTTACATTTATCCCATCCAAAAGACCCTTTCCCCTGCAACTTCTTCTTTGGCCCTGTGTCTCTCCCTTGCGTTTTTTCGAGCATTTTTCCTCTCTCTGGTTTCTCTATCGTGGACTCCTCTTCTGCTCGTCAGCATTTGTCTTTTCCGGCCACTGTCATTGTATCCTTCGACGAAGGTATTCTTGTAGCCTTTCACCTCTATTATTTCGTGTGATGTTGGATGAAAGTTTAGGTGTTTAATAACTTTCGTTTATTTTAGGTATTATATGATTGGAAAACAATGTTAAGGTATAAATGTTAGTAATGGAAGGGACAAGACTAGTTTTGGTTATGATGTTAGCATAAATTTATGATACATATAACGTGTTTGATAAAATAACTGTTATGTTGATGTTTATTTTATCAAAATGTTATGCATAATTTAAATTGATAGAAATCTATTTCTTTGAACGTAGAAGTGCTATAACTTTAATTCAAATCTCTATAATGAAAAAATGAATCATTTCTACGTCGAAAAGATGAATCTCCGTCTTAATGATTCCTAAATTTTTTTATATTATGTTAAATCTATTTTGATCTCTTTTATACTCTCCTGACCTTTATAGGAGTTCAAGCTCTTTACGGGGTTAAACCCCAATTTCAAGATGAGCTTTTATGAGTATGAAAATTCTTCAAACAAGGGTATTGGTCTTATGAGTAGAACGTCCAAGTGGACCATTTGTGTGATGGTGGGTGTTTTGGTGCTGTTGTCATATACATAGTACAAAATTTCCACCTTTTCATTTGTTATTCTTATTAAAATTAATATATTAAATAATTAAATAATATATGTTTATTTGACAGTAAATTAGATTAAGAAAAAATAAAAACAAAAAAATCACTTTTTATGATTTTCATAATACACAGAAACAAACCAAAATCAAAAACAGGAATCAAAAACTCTTAACAAACAAGCTTTTTCATTAAAATTGAAAACAAAAACTAAAAGCTGAAAATAAAAATAGTAACAAGCAAAGCCTTAACTTTGTGCTGTGATATGTCTTAAAAATTATAATTTCCATTTGAAATGTATGTTATTGGTGATATTTTTAGTTCTAAAAATCATTATAAAATTCATTTTCTCACTGTAAAATTTTTTTATTTTACCCGAAATCATACTAACCACTGCCCTTAAAGTATGTGTTGCTTGTTCATCCTCACAAAGTAAACAGTAGTCTCATTGAATAAATTATTTATTCAAATTAAAATTCTTATCAGAACAATCCATTAATAATCAGACAACATTTTGTAAAGTTCATTTCATATTCATGTTATATCAATTCAGTTGTTACTAAGCAAAATAGTTTTACAACCATTAAAATGAATTCCAAAATTTAATATGGTAAATCACTGATCTATTTATAGTTCAAAAAGATCCTCTGCATCTCTCTTCTTCTACATACCAGTAACCAATTACATCTTCATATTCTCTTCTTCCTCACACATAGCAACAACTATGGAAGAACCATAGGTACAGATATATCAACCATAACCCGTCTAAATTAGCATTGCTTATTTAAAAATGCTCTAAAAAGCTTTTGTCAATCATAGCCCTTCAAAATGGTCCAGCCTTGTGGGGTTGGCTTTTAAACTATTAGCAACAGCTTCCAATGCCATCTGAACTGCATCCTGCGCATTTGTTAGGTCAAGTTGGCCACTCTTTATTTTCTGAAGCTCTACCAACTTTTACCATCAATGAAAGAAAACAGCAACTACACCCACAGATGAAGTCGAGCCATACCACGTCCATCTGGAAAACCTTCATCCTTTTTTGGAAGCTCTACCACATATTCACATAGGAAAAGGATGGATCCACAGAATAACTACAATCAGAAAGATTCACCAGTCAACACAAATAACTATGTTATATACTTAATTAATTTGCTTATTAAGAACATGGACAAACTAATCATAGTCGTGCATAAATTTAAGGCACATTTCAACACAGAAGTAAGAAACTTTTGAGGATACACAGGAAGGAGAAACAAGGCATTGCTCATATAAAAAGGATTAAGCTTCACCAAGAAATTAATAAAAAGAGTTTGAATATTACTTAACAATACTAACACAGTATGGTAAGCATCCAAACACCTAATGAAGAGTAACAATAAGCTGTAACAATATCTGAGTGGAGGACCTGTTTGCTTTCTTGCAAGTTGTTTGAAAGCTCTATTCTCATTATGAGTTGACAAGATGCCACAACCATACACATGATCCATGACAACCTTCTCAAATTGTAAAGCTGAATGGTCTGCAACACCATAGCAAGCTTTGGGTGCACCAGCATATTGTTAATAAATCTAGAGAGAGGAAAGTTTTAAGGCGTACAAACTTGTCTCTTAAACATTTGCATGCATTATTTAACTGTGCATGGAAGGTTCGCACAAATTATGTTCTTAAATGCCAAAGCAAGCAGACAAGAAAAAAATTATTAATTCGTATAACTAACTAATTACAATAAAAATAAACTTCTCTTTTGAACACCAAGAATTTCCATAAGCTGCAAAACATTTGAAGCACCAATTCACAATAACTCAATGACCCAGTGACCCAGAAACTAAATACACGTTTTGACCCTATAACAAACTGACAAAAACCAACAGAATTATAACAGCAGGGCAGTTCATAAATCTTTGTAGTCCCCCCAGCATTGTAGCTTTCTGCACAAGTCAATTACTTGTTTCATATGGTCGAATGGTGTTGGCATCTCTAGACCATGATTAGCTACATTTATTAGACTACATGATTGAAGTACCAAAATTACAAAATCAAAAGTTTGCATCAAGTTAAATAAATCCAAGAACATTGATAAGAAAAAGGTAAGAAAATAAATATAGACAGGCTAATTTTAGCTAAGCTCAAATCATTTATAAGTGTCAATTAAGGGATCAAATAATAGTAAGTATTTGTTGTCTCCCATTTATGCTATTGGGGTTACTATTTGCAGCCAATTCACAAAGTGGCTGTTTGACAGAACACCTTTTTAATAAAAACCTCATACTATTGCCACATGTGAAAACTAAAGATATAATCTAAAGTGGTTGGTGATTACCATGGTAAATCTTACACCAAAAACAAAAAAGATTACCATGGTAAATCTAACCCAGTGACTTTCAGAGAAGGGGATAAGTTTGAATAAGTATAGGGTTATACTTGGCAAACGGTGCTTCCATGATTGAGAGGGGTGGTGAAGTGATGAAAACAAAATCGAGTTAGAAGCTGAACACGGAAATGCAAGGGTTATATCCCAATAAAAGTGGTAGTTAGTCAAAAGCTATACGTATGTACGATTATGTAAGCTGTTTACTTTTTCCTTCTAATGCATGGACTCAGCAGCTACATCTTTGCAAAAATGTAAACAAGTAGTTTGAAATTTAGATACTTGTAAACAATTTTCATTAAGAACAAGAAACCTAATTCTTACGCATTAAGGGAGTGTCAGTCGGGCAACAATGTATAAAGTTTAGGAGATTAAAAACTAACATGGTCTGTCATTGCCAAATCCATCCGCAGCAATTTGAATCAACCATGGTCTGTCACAAGCAATTGGGAGATTGTTTACCAAAAGGAAAGAAAAAAGACAATCGCTACCCTAAACAAAGGCGGAAAAAAAAGCTTAAATTTCAATTTCAAAGTGATAAATAAAATTATAGGACCAATAAAACAAAGAAAAACACATAATTAAACGAATAGATGCAACAGTCAAAGGAAAAGAAACTTACATCATGTTCTTCTAACCAAGCTGGGTTTAAAGGACCTTTCAACCACAAGCATCAGCCCCATAAAAACCGTTAAAAGCTTCAGATTTACAATTTTCACAGACACAGTTGCATTAGAATAAGGAAAAAAAAACCAAGAAATTCACTAAGAAAAACCTCGCGCTCTGACACCAAAGGAAGATTTAACAAGCCTGAACAACCCGATTGAAGCCTGACAACTTCAAAATCTGGGTCCGGTTGAGTCATTCTGCTATGAAAAGATAAAAGGTCATACTTTTCATACTAAAATCATGCGGCAAAAAGAAGGGGAAATAGAATCAAAGTTAGAAACCCTAACCTGACGTATACAATCTGGTAAATCACCGATCTGATAGAAAAGACAGAAACTTCGTTTCATTTTTTAATTCTAAGCCATACCCACCCACTTTTCCGCGGGAAAACCAAGAGGTGACTCGCATCGGAACCAAATTTGGGCTGAACTGAATTTGGGTGAAAATGCAAATTTAGGGAACACAGAAGCTCTATTTTATATACATTTCATCTCTGAGGACACTGAGATGTAAAAAAAGGGTGGGCCGGTCGATTTTTGCCCAGATTGACGGGGGCGGGCCATGAGTTAAGGTTAAGCCAATCATGATCAGCCTGATCATTAGGGATGGCAATTTCAGTCTGATCCAACTCATTTTTGGCCTAGATTTAGCGGGTCATAGGAAAGTCACGGGTCAATTATGGTCCGTCCAGGTCGGACCAACGGCTGACCATAGTCGGCTCATGTGGGCCACGGGTCGGCCCAGTCATATTGAATAAAACGACGTCGTTTTGTCCAAAATGACGTCGTTTTGGACAACATGGTTGAGTCGGCCTGTGCTAAAATGACACCGTTTTATATTTTTTATAATTAAAAACAATGTTGACAGGCCGAACGGCCAGACCTATTGATATCCTTACTGATCAGGCCAAGAGTCAAGGTAAGGCTGGTCACTGGTCGGGCTGGTCATGGGTTGACTTGTCGTCTGATCGTTATTTCCAAAACGTGAGCCAATAATGATCGGCTTGATCGGGCTATGAGTCAAGGTTGGGTTGGTCACAGGTCGACTCGTGGCTGAATTATTACTTCCAAAATGACGTCGTTTTATTAAAAATGACGACATTTTAGAATCTTTCCTATAAAAAAGATAAGTTAGGTTGGCCTTACCTGTCCGTAACCTGTCGGACCATAAGACAGACTATGGATTGACCCATTCCAACTTGTCAGATCACGAGTCAAGAGCAGTCTAAAATCAGACTAAATCGAGCCAAGAACAATCCAAAATTAGACCAGACCGAGCCAGAAGCAACCTGAGTGCAGCCCGACCATTTTGAGTATTTTACCTATTTTATATTAAATTAATATATCATAAATGTTCAAAACAGAAATCACGTTAGAACCCACACAAAAAAAATATATGTTTGAATTTAAGTTCCCAACCTTGTTAAATATATTAATATTTTATTTTACAAATTAACCTATTTATTAGTTGATACTTTAACCTGCAATTTTAGTAATATTTTAAAAATTGAATCGAAATCGTCTGGACAATAAATTTAGGGTTTAAAAAATTTAACAAAAATTAAATTATTAAAAAAATAAGTTAAAAATTTTAAAATCTGATTTAAAAATATTGCTTTACTTATTAAAGAAATTAAATTTTAATTAAAAAATATTTTAAATCAGTGTAGTTCCAGCTTAGTTTCTCATCCTAAAACCTTTACTACTCAACTTTCTAAGAATGATGCCAATGTTTGGCACGCTAAGCTTGGTCACCCATCATCTAGTGTACTCAAGCATGTTTTTGATTCAATGAAAATTTCCATTAATGTCAATGACTTGAAATTCTGT
>JAOTAY010020245.1:0-13081 GCA_025629805.1 Erythroxylum baracoense
ATGTCAGGGTGAATGATCACCTTTTCTGTCATACCTTGCCCCATATCACTTCTAATGATGCCACTATGATAACAATTATAATGCCTGTAGTCAATTTAAATTATACCTCAAATCTCATTTTCCTATGAACTCAAAAATATAAGCTTTAAGCACAATTCAAACATGTAATCACTCAGTCTTACATTCTTAGCCCTCCATTGTCCCTTTTGATGTGTTCCTGAAGATGTATATCATAGGTTGTTATTACACTTCTCTAACAATCTCTTTACTCAATCATCCTTATCAGGTACACATACTTCTTATTTCAACCTCCAAACATCATTCTTCCGATTCCACTCGAGAGTTCAGATTCGTTTTCAATTCTTCTATGGGATTCGAAATTCTGAATCCTTAGCTTTTAGGCTCTCTTACTTCTTTCCAGTAAAACTGATCTAAAATTTCAATGCAACTAGTAACACTTCATTTTGCCCCATATTCCACGCAACATTTTGCACTCTTCCTTGCACTAGATTTGGTAACCTTAATATCTAAATTTGCACTGTTTCATTATAGAATTGTCTGCTCAATATGTCAGATTACATACTACTTTTACCAGTATAGCACTCATTTGTACATTCCTTTCAAACTCAATAATTTTCTAAAAGTTACATAATTTGAACATTCCAGAAATGACTTTGCACATCCAATGTTTCCAAGACCTCAAAGCGATTTCTATCATAGTAATTCTAAACCATGTATTAAAATCAACTCATAAGACCTTAATTGTCTCTATGCGTACAAAAACCACCTTATACTATTACAATAGATTGTATCTTAATCTCTGATGTGAAACTTCATTATATACTGCATAATCTCCAAATTCAAATGATATTATTATCGTCAATGTCATATTCCTCAATTATTTCAAACACAATCAAAATATCATCTATGATCACAGTCACTAATTGATACAATTTTGCTTGGATCACTTAAATCTTCAATATCATAATACTATTGGAACTCTAACAGATATCACTCAATTCCCTTTTTTTTCTTGTGTCCATAATTAATTCTTGCAATTCCTTAAGGGACTCAATCCTCAATTAAGGTAATAACATCTCATGTCATTTTCAGTTTCCCAACTGACTTCTTCTCTCTAATGATTTTCTCTTTTCATGCGATTTCCTTTAATTCACATCGGCTTATTCAAATGCCTATTCACTCGTACTAATCCCTCCACGCATTCTCAATTTATTTGAATACTTCACTTTGCGTGTTGGTATCACATTTCTCAGATTCAGTTTGTATCATATTTCCCAGATTCAGTTTGTATCTTCCAAACATATTTACACCTAATATAATGTGGACCTTTATTCTAATTACGTTTGCAATAGTGTCGCCTTGAATTTTAAAACCCACTCACGTAGTTGGATACTTTACCTCAACAAAATGCATACACTCTCAATAGCATAGTCCACCTCCTATGCCTATGTCTCCACTTGGGATATAATTCCATTTTTCACTTTGATTTATTACATATTCGTTTCTGATTTGTTTCTTCATTGATCACTCTTAAATTGAATCATCCGATCAACTTAACTAAATTTAGGGAAATTCTTCTTCGAAAGAAGATTTCTTGCTACAATCATCGATACTGTTTTATGAAATCCTTATCAATCGACTCTTTTTTTTCCCATAATTACTTATCGGCCATTCTTAGTACCTCAAGAAGGTCACTTTCAACTATTCATAATATCTCAATAGGATCAATCTATATTAGAACTTATATGATCGGAACGTCCCTTGTAATAAGGCTCTGTGAGGTACTAAACAATTTCATTTACTCTAATACCTTGGCATATATCTTCAAAATCATTACATCTTATCTAGAGATGTATTTATGTCGATTTACCAATTAGTAGCTTATGCTAAGGATACTTTAATCCCATTCAATTCTAGATAACTCTTCTCCTTTTGTGCCAATCCTCGATCATGGGGATTACGCCACAATCGTGTCCTTCTTCTTTTTCCTCGAATCTAACTCATCTTTAACTTTGAACTATAGGAACTATGATTAGCACTTATTCAATAAGTCACCAATTGCTTCTTACTTCATCTCCAAGCATATTATACACATATGCTTAATATTTTCACCTGTCATGGTCGGGTCACTCTCTCTACCCGGTGTTCATTTTTGGAGTATAAACTATTTATAAGCCATCTTTTCGTTTAACTATGTTCTATTTCCCAACATAAGAACTACTCCCTTACCAGGACAGATATTGTTGCATATGTTTTAGATATTAATGTGTCTGCATTTGTTAATTATAAGTTCTGATCTTTTTGAGTTGATGCTTATAAAAATGTCACTGTACATTCCCATTGCTTTTTCTGCTTAATTTGGTGGTTTTATTGTTATAGTAATGCAATGGTTGAGGGTTTTTATTCTTAAACATACTTGTTTTGTTAGAAAACATCAAAAATCTTGAGAGAATGGAAAATATTTCACTTTCAACATCTTTAATTTGATGATGGAGAGAACTTATTTGCTGATGATAAGTTAAGGTTACTCCTAAACTAATTAGATTGGGGGAAAAAGGTTGAGTTAATTTTTTTAATTTTATAAATATTCTAAAGCATTGAAAGTGGAATTGGTTGTGATTGACTTTTCTAATTGTGAAATCATATGGTGGGATTAGTTGGTTTCAATTTGGAGGGAAAATGGTCAGAGATATATAAAAACTTAGGGGAAATAAGGATCTAATGATGAAAAGATTTATACTGAGCCATCACTCTAGGGACTCGATGACGATTAAGCATCCCAAAGCATATGCTATAATACAATGCTTTCTTCTTGTGTTATTGTTAATATTTAAACTAAAGATTAAATATTATGTAAGATTAATATTGACACTACCATAATGATTATTATAACTAACTATGAAATCACTTTTTTAAATAATAGTTTTGCATAAATAAGTAATGTCGATAGATCTTGGATGTATAGGCGATTAACACCTGATAGTTTCATTAATATTGAGTTTGTTGAGGGAGGTCAAGCTTTTATTGACCATGCATGTTCTCAACCTGCATATATGGATGGCCCAAAGATTAGACATCGATGTAAAAAGTGCAAACATATTCGTTTTCTTCCTATTGATGAAGTAAATCTCCATTTGTTAAGAAAAGGGTTTGTTCCAAATTATTTTGAGTGGACACGACATAGGGAGCCATTAATTTGTAGCACCTCAAGGGGTAATAAAGTAAACTCCTTAATAAATATGGACAGGTTTAAAGAGGGGATTGGTTTTATAACAAATAACCCAGGTGCAACTAAAAATACTTACACCCAAATGGTTTATCGTGCAACTGGTTATACCTTTCAGGTAAATATAGAAAATCTTGAAGAAGAATCAAACCCAAGTGCAAAATTTTTTTTGACTTACTAAATTAGCTGACAAAGAATTATGGATAAATTGTGAGACCATGACTCAATTATCTTCAATTGCTTGAATATTGAACATAAAGTCTGAAGGGCATAATTTTTATCAAAGTTTAGATAAAATTCTTACTTGATATAATGAATCATTGCCTCTTGATCATACAATGGTCGATCATTTTTACAATATGAAGAAACTTATTAAGAGTCTTGGTTTGCCAATTGAAAAAATTGATTGTTACAATTTAGGATGTATGTTGTTCTAAGGAGATGATGTGCAATTACAAGATTGCAAATTTTGTGGTCAATTTAGGTTCAAACCTAGAAAGCGTTCTATGAAATAGAAATTAGTACTTTGGAAGTAGATGTATTATTTCCCGCTAACTTTGAGACTTCAAAGACTATATACCTATGATGTTGTTGCATCTCACATGAGATGGCATATGAACATGAACAGGAAGATAGAATAATGAGCCATCCATTGGATGCACTCACATGGAAACATTTCAATAACACCCATTCTGAGTTTGTAGCCAAAAGTTGAACTGTTAGATTGGGATTGTTGACAGTTGGATTTGGTTAATCCAATCAATAGTATTCATCATAGCTAATCATAATTACTCTTTATAATTTGCCTCCATAGATGTGTATGAATTAGGCATATTTGTTCTTGACGGTGATTATGCCAGGGCCTATGAATCTAAAACATAATATTGATAAATTCTTACAACCAGTGGTATCTAAATTGCATCATCTTTGATAATTTGGTGTGGAGACATATGATGTGTCTCTTAAACAAAATTTTTTGTTGAGAGAAACTTTGATGTGAACTATTAATGATTTTCCTGATTATGGTATGTTGTCTAGATAAAGCACAACAGGAAAATTAGCTTGTCCTTACTGTGGCAATGATTCTGATACGTTTTATCTTCCTAACGGGGCCAAAATATCTTATTTTGACAACCACAAGAAATTTCTTTCTCCAAATCATCCATTTAGACACAATAAACAAAAGTTCATTAAGAATATGATAGTATAAGCACCTCCTCCCCCTCATAAAGATGGTGAAGAGAAATTACAGGAGATTGATGAATTAGGATTACTAAAAGTTACAAAACTTGAAACTGAAGAAGTTAATAAAAGCATTAGTAAAAACTTTGGTTGGAGAAAACGAAGTATCTTTTGGGATTTTCCATATTAGAAAACTAATTTGATATGTCATAATCTAGTTGTGATGCATATTAAAAAAATATTTTTGAAAATTTGTTCAATACCATAATGAACATTGAAGGGAGGAAAAAGGACAATGCAAAATCATGAGCTGATTTAAAACTTTTTTTAGAAGAAATGAGTTAGATAAAGATCTTCTCACGGGTAATGTCCAAAAACTTGTTACACTTTGGACAAAAAACAAAAGGAAATTTTATATGAATGGTTGAAAAGTTTTAAGTTTCCCAATGGTCATGACTTGAACTTAGCATGGTGTGAGGACATAAGGAAGTACAAATTATTTAGGATGAAAAGTCATGATTGTCATATGTTTATGCAAAGGCTAATTCTAATTGCATTATAGGAGTTGCTACCTAATAAGGTTTAAGAAGCTATAACAGAATTAAGTTTATTTTTCAAAAACTTAACATCATCTGAAATAAAGATGGCTTAAATGGAAAAACTAGAAAGAAAATTCCAATTATCTTGTGCATATTAGAAGGGATTTTCCCTCCAATCGTCTTTGACTGTATGGAGCATCTACCCGTACATTTAGCATATAAGGCTAAACTTGTTAGTCCAGTTCAATATCGATGGATGCATCCGATAGAGAGGTAATTATAGTTAATATTTAACTAAAACTTATAGCATGTTTTAATCATAGAATTGTAATAACCTTATTTGTAATGTAGGTATTTTTACCACTTGAAGAAAAATGTTAAAAAAAGGCTAGAGTTGAAGATTTGATATGTAATGGTTATTTAGTGAAGGAAGCAAATACATTATGTTCATATTATTTTGTGCCGCATATGTTCACAAAAGAAAGAAAAGTTTCTCGTAATAACGATAGGGAAGAAACTGGTGATCTTGATGGTAACTTATCCATTTTCACATATCCTGGGCGAACATATGGACACTAATAAGAAGAATGTTAACAGAAGAAGAAATAGTGGTTGCCCATGGTTACATTTTATTGAATTGTTAAGAGGTTTAACCTTTCGTGCAGAAAGTTTATGTTATATTTCAAATTGATTATTTGGTTTTTTTAGGTTAATGGTTTTCACTAATAAAATACATAATAATTCTTTTAGATTATAAGAGGAATGGTTAAGCAAGTTAATGCTCAAAAAAACACAGGATGATATCATTAAAGAAATTAAAAGACACTTTCCTCGATGGCTTGATAAATATGTATGTTTTCAATTGCAATAATTGAAATGGTTGAATTATCTAATCAAAGTATTTAAATGACATTATACTATTTAATATGATATTTTTTTAATGTAGCCTCAAAAAATCTAATAGAGAACAAGTTCATATATGATCTTGCGAAAGGCCATTGCAAACTGTTAAATCGTATCTAGTGTATTTTGTTAATGGATACAAATTTTATACAAAATATCATGGTCAAAACATGGAAATAGTAAATAGTGGGGTTTGCATATAGGGAGAATTGATGGATTACTATGGTAAAATTATTAAGATACTTGAAATTTAGTACCCCGTATTGCCATTAAAACAAAGTGTGATATTTAAGTGTGAATGGTTTGATCCAACTCCTAATGTTGGAACAAAAGTGTATAGCCGATAGAATCTAGTTGATATCAACTAACAAAGAAGATTTAGATAATTTTAACCTTTCATGTTGGCAATGCAAGCGACTCAAGTGTATTATGTCCCTTTTCCCAGCTTAAGATGATATAAGTCAGATTAGTTGACCGTTTACAAAGTAAAACCTAGAAGTGTTTTTGAATTACATAGAAAAGGAGAAATAAGAGATTTGAAAGTGAAGCGCTTCAAGAAGATGGTCATGAAATAAATGCGTGTGTAACATATGAAGAGAATAAACCTTTGAACGATCCAAATAATGAATATGTTGAAATTTTATTTGAAAAGGATGAGGAATATATAGAGGGTAAGAGATCTGAAGAGGAGCCTGACTTTGATTCTAATTCTTTAGAAAAAGAAGATGATGATGATGATTTTGATTTACAGTTAAGTAACGATGGCGATTAACTTGTGTAAATAATAGAATATTATATGAATAAATTTATTATTGCATTAACAATAAATTGTTATATTTAATTTATATTGTTCTATTAGTGTAATAATCAATAAAATGTGAATTTTAGGCTAAAAATATGCCACAGAAGAGAAAATAGGAAATGTTGCGGCCAAAGGTCAGGTTACCACCATTTGGACGAGTCACTGCATGTCCAACATCACATTCTGCAGATGCTACAAAATCAGGTGCTACACATTTAGATAGTGCACATCCAGATGAGGCATCACCTTCCCCACCTACAGTCTTTCACCTTCCAGCAACCCTGCTATACCATCCAACAACCCTACTCCTAGACCAAAATTTGAATCTATACCGATAGAGATATCAGGGGTAAACGTTGAGGATGAAAGAGGTAGCCTCCAGCTGGAGATAAGGGAGTTGATGGAAGAATTTACATCACGATTGTCAACGATCTGTGAGTGAAATTCTCAAAATTTTGTAATATGTGATAACACCATAAGTTTACACTGAAGTTATAGGTTTTAATTCGAAAATGATCTAAATTAGCTTATATATTAGGTTGGTTCTGTCTGGAACGTGCTTCAGAAATATCTCATCTAAGTTTAAGGAGAGGATAGAATTAGAGGGTTATATATAAAAGAATATCTCTTTGGGGACAAAGGATTTTTATTATGAGAAGTTTTAGCTACAAAAAAAATTCTTTATTCTTGTTTATTTATCTAATTTTCTACATTAATTAGATAAATATTGTAGTTTATAAATACTTATAGCATGTTTTTCTTTTTTTTAGAAAGAATTTTTTGGAATTCAAAATTTGATGTTGTCATTTATAATGTATGGGAGAGTCAAGCTCATACACATTATAGAGACTTTTTTGGTTTGATACATAAAAATGGTGTATGACCTCCTTATATATCTGAAGAAATATAAAGTCGTTGGCAGCAATATCGGGCAACACCTGAGGCGATCTCCATTTCAGAGCACAATTCTATAAATAGACATGGAGGACCGAAGGCAAAGAGTCTACCCGTATATACTGGAGGATCTATCACCCACTAGAAGCACGCAGAGAAACTTGTAAGTATCTAAAATTCACACTTATATTCTGATTTTTGAACTTTGATGTATGAAATTTGATTTTAATGTAATTTGATGTATGAAATTTAGAATAAAAATATATGTGTATTATAGAGAATGATAATGTTATAAATATTCGGAGCCATGAATGGCTGTGTTGTACAAAATGTTTTTGCTTAATAGGGGGTAAATATCATAAAAATAGAGGAAGCTTTTCTGAAATTCTTTTTAAATTATAATTCACTTCTAACATTTTATTCTGATGTAGGAAAAGTCTATAGGCAGGAAGCTTACACTACATCAGTTTTTTTTGCACATACACACTAAGAAGTATGATGGTGTGACTTTCGTCAACACCTGATGCAGACAACTTAATGTATGTAATATTTATTCGTTAATATTAATTCTTAAAAACTATTACTTATTAACATAAACAATTATAATGATAGGACTAAATACAAGAACACATTGAATGACAATCTCAGAACTATGAAACTATTGATGAGAATTAGACATATCTTGATGTAATTGGTGGTAGGGACAACTGTGGAAGGATTGTCGGCTTAGGTTCATTCACAAACACAGGCTATTTACAATCTTCCACATCTAGTACAACTGGATCTAGTAGGTAGTCCACATCCAATGAGATAGTCATTCAACTTAAGAGCACAGTAAAGAGGTTGGCAACTCAGTTGTAACAATCGATGGAGTACATAGCCCAGCTTTGTAATGAGATGGATGAGTTGAAGGGGAGGGACAGCACCTCATTGTAGTAGTTAGGTCATCCGCTTTCACCAACTGCATAGCTTAGATTTATAATATTTCGATATTTAAGTGAATGTATTTGATGTTTTTCTACTCTTAAGTTTTTGTATGAATGCTTAATTTACAGTTATTTTCAAGTGACTTATTATTGTACAATATAATTTTTATACTATATTATCAATCATCATAATTTTTACATTATATTATCAATCAAGATTATATTATTTAGAGAAATTAAATATAGAAAAAATCAACAGATTATCAATAGAAAATTTGGTTAGGAAGTGAGAAGGGGTAGCTGAAAATACCATAGGTAAATTACTAACAGAAAGCTATCTTTCGCAGATAAATTACCGACGGAATGCTATATTTTGTCACTAAATTATCGACGAAAGGCTATATTTCGTAGGTAAATTTGGTGACAGAAATTGCTTATCTACAGCTAAAATTACCTACGGATATTGAAATTTCGTTGGTAAATTTATCGAATGAACATTGTGTTCTGTAGGTAAAATTATTGATGAATTCAATATTGTAAATTTGTCGGGAAATATAATGACGGATTTATGATATCTATGGGTAATTTTAGCTACAAAAATTGTAAGTCTCTTAGTAAATTTAGCGACGAAACTTTTATTTCTGTCAGTAATTTTAGTGGAGAAAATTTTAATTCTGTTGGTAAATTTACCTAAGCAAATTATGATTCCATCGGTAAATTTAGTGATGGATTTATAGTTTCCATCGCTAAATTTTACCTACTGCCATTTCTCCTAAGAATCTTTGCATCGCCAAATTTATTTACCAATGGAAAATTAGTATTTTCCATCAGTAATTTCCATCACTAAAACCAGTTTTTCTTATAGTGATGAAATATATAAAGAGAAAGAAAGAAAAAAATTTAATGTCTCGATCTGGAAATCTGGAAAATTTGGAGTTGCTCTTAATGTCTCCTCTTTAATCTCCTTTAAATCTAAGGTGCAACCTAGTTTTTAGTGTTTTTCTTATCCTTAAACACTTCTTAAGGCTTCTAGGGTTGTTTGTAGAGTTTTCCCACTTAGTTTGGTTCCGAAAATAGCCCCAAAATGTTAAGAGTACAAAAAACTCGGGTATTGGAAAATGCCCAGCAAAGATCATGGCATACCTGATTCATGCTCTCGCACAATAATGTCATTATGCATGATCTTGGCTTCTTCCCTTGACCAAGTTCTTCCTCTTTTCTTCAATTTTCGATTACCACTCATTAATAAACTCATCAACCACCCCTTGAAATATAAAATTAATATCAAAATCTTGCCCTAAACTAATCAAACAATTAAAAAACATAAAATCATTAACTAAAACACAATTCTAAGTCCTAAAGATATGATTATCATCTAAGAAAACACTTAAACACCTAAAAAACATACTACAATCTACACCCGTCAACCATACTATGCTCCCATAAGATTGATTTGCTCTAAGTTATTGTTTCCACTAAGAAGCATTCAGTTGAGACATCACTTTCTTGTCTGCCTAGTTCACGTCTATGTTGCATTACCTTTAGTAGGCTAGAAGATGTGGCTTTTAGGCTATTGAATTTTTTGGCTAGGTTCTCTACTTCAACCTACAGTGTTGTTACTAAATCCACAATAAGCATTCCCTTTTTATCTTTAAAGATTAGCTGCTGTTTACTTCTTTCTGATGTCCATAAATAGTTGTTGTTTACCATCTCTTTTAATAGATCATATGTTATCTCAACTATTTTCCTCATTAAAAAGCTACCAGTTGTTATATTTATGATGCCTCGTGTGAGTGGATTCACTCCATTGTAGAATGTTTGCAAAAGAAACTCCTTTGCCAAGTTGTGATATGGGCAGCTCCTTTGCAATTCTTTAAATTGCTCTCATGCTTCATATAAAGACCACCTCTTACTTTGATAGAAATTTATGATTTCCTTTATGAGTCTAGTGGTCTTTATTAAGTGGAAGTATTTAGTTAAAAAGGCTTGCATCAGCTGCTCCCATGTTGTGACATTCTTAAGGTTGAGAGAATTCAACCATAGTTTTGCTCAATCCTTAAGTGTAAAAGGAAAAAGCCTCATCTTGACTACATCTTCCGATAGCCCATTGTATCTGAATATGTCACAAATCTCTAGGAAGTTGACTAAATGAGCATTAGGATCCTTATTGACTAGTCAAATAAATTGAATGTTGTTTTGCAGTATATTCAGCAGTGCTGGTTTGATTTTAAAAGTATTGATCTACACTGATGGTCTTGTTATCCCTTATTGATTTGCATTAAACCCTAGCCTTAAGAAATCCATAAGGGTTCTTTGTTTTTTCTCCTTGATTTCAGTCCTTTACCATTGTTCTTTCTAGCATCTCACTTTTTGAATCTGTCGTTCTTGCTTGGTGATGTCAAAAGCTTATGTATCTTTTACGTTACTCAAACTCCTTACGGATCTTATGTTTATGCACTTGCAATCACACAAAAAAAGAATTAAAGTCCTTAAGTCAAAGTAACTTAAATTGTAGTAGATTCTATAACAATCTCTGTAAAGGGTGCCAAAAATTTGTTGATAGTTTTAAATAGATAAACTTTTATCTTGCAAGTATACATAATTTAACTTATAGTATAAAAGATATTGTTCCCACAAAGATTGTATAGTTGTCCAACTATTCTTATAAACTTAGTTTAAGGTAAATAATAATATTATTAATTAAAATTAAACTAAACAAAAAATTAATAAAAAATTATGAACTAGATAGTAGTAAAATTGATTAATTAATTAATTATGAAATTAGGAATTGCTTCTATCTTTATTTGTCTTTACCTTCTTGATTTAATCATACTTGATCCTATACATCATATAGTTATGATTACCTTCTTTCGGGATCTAATCCCAATTATAATAGATAAAAATTGAATTGTGATATCTTAATATATCAAAACACTTTCTAAATATGAAGCTAGATTTGAAGCAATCTTATAGATGACTAATAAAAAATTAAGAACTCTCTTTAATTGCCTATTAATTTAATGTTTATAAGTTTGTTAAGGTATCAGCTCTTGCTATGCAATACAACATAAGTGAATCAATCTAATCTCTTAATCCAAATTTACTATAAAACAATAAACATCACAAGCATATTCATTTAATGAAGAATGCAAAGTTCAACTTATAATTCAAGAGTAATTCCTAAAAAGGAATTTAGCGATCCATATATGTTTCTAAATATCCAAATCTAATCATCATTAACATCTAATAATAAAAAGAAAATAAGAAAAGAGTAGAGAATGAAATCTGGAATTCTTTTCTTCTTTTCCTTAAGTTGGAAAATTTGTAGCCTTATTTTTTAGAGTTCTCCTTTTTTGATCTTCTTTAATTATAATTATTTTGTGGTCAAGTAGTGTTTTAAGCTTCTTTATACACTGTTAAGTCTTCTAAGATTTTTTCGAGGGTTTTGACACGTGTATATCTTCCAAAAATAGCTTCAAAGCATCCAAAGTATGAAAAAATATGCATATTAGAAAACACCTTACACGATTGTGCATAACCATGCATGGCACTGCTTAAAACTCTCTGGCATAATCATGCAAGGAGTTCTATGATCGTGCCATAGCCTTCCAACCTTTTGCTTCTTATTGCACTATCGTGCATAGGACTGCATTATCGTGCCAGACTTGATTCTCTAACTTTTTCTTCATCTTTTCTTCTCCTTTTTCCTATCTCCACTCATCACCAACATATAAAACAATAATTGAAATATATAATTAATATCAAACTTTTGCCTTAAACAATAATTAATCAAACAACACAAAAAAACACTAATAAGAACATAAATAGTCCTCAACACATGATTATCAACTAAGAAAACACTGAAAACATACTCTAACACCTAAAAAGCATACTATAATTTACACGTGTTAACATCCTCACACTTAAATCTTTACTTGTCTCTAAGCAAAACTAAAATAAAAAAACAAACAAAACACACACATAATCACGCAAAATGTAATAATGGTTTAATTGCATCAATCTCATGAAATTAACTTAGCCATAAATATCAATCACTTAAAAAGTTCCAATACACTAACTTATTACATTCGTATTCAAATGCTTTGATTTAAATATAATATCAAACAAAATACCAATACCTATTCATAAATCATAACACTTGTAAGCATGCACTCATTCTTAGATACCAATTAAAGAGGTAAATCATCATTAAATGCCAAAAAACGAAAAAAATCAACCAAACTCAGTGAGAGTCCTCCTAAAACATGGGGTCTGGGAAGGTTCAGTAGTACGCAACCTTACCCCTACCTAATAGAAAGTCTATTTTTGATAAACACATATGTAACACAAATTAATGATAATATAATAAATAAATAAATAAATACATATACTTTGAATGAAATACATACTACAGTACATATAGAACATGATAAATATTAATTATAAAAGATAAAATAAGTAAACAAATATACAAATAAAAAAGATAAGTACAAGAACAAATTATTGAACTATTTGTGAGTTGTTTCTGGATTCCGGACCTGAGGTCCGAGGAGTTAATAGTTGGGCATGTATTGGGAGTGTTTTGACT
>JAOTAY010020246.1:0-13079 GCA_025629805.1 Erythroxylum baracoense
AGGTTAGAGTTCTAAGAGACAAGTTCTCTTAGGGTTCTTTCCATTGACCAACATTCTTGCTAGGGTTCTAAGAGACAGGTTCTCTTAGGGTTCTTTCCATTGATCAACGTTCTTCTAACCCCTTTTCTCTTTGTGTTCTATTTCTATCTTTTCAATTTTGTTTCTTGTGCTTCCGTGTGTGTTTCATTCTAGTCGTTCCCAGGCATAGTTCCATCTTTTTGAAGGTTCTCTAGGACAAGTTCCTCTTGGGTCTCCCATCATTTGGTATCAGAGTGCTTTGGTTGCTAGATCTCAAATAATCCTTTTGTTGTCTATTTTCGTTCCTCTTCTCTATCTATTTTTCATTCACTATTTTTTTTGAGTTTTTGGTTGACTAATAGGTATTTATTCAAGTTCAGAATCTCTTCTTTCTCCTCGTTTTGGAATCATTCAAATAAAAAAAGAAGTAAAAGTAAAAAAAAGAGAAAAAAGAAATACATCAAAAAAAGAGAAAAAGAAGAAATTCGTGAAAAGAAAAAAACAAGAAATTTGTCAAAAAAAAAAGAAAACAATAAGAGTGTGGAGTCCAAATTTGCTACTCTCCTAATAAGAAGAGAAATTCGTCAAAAAAAAAGAAAATATTCAGAGCGTGTGTGTTGCAATTTCTAGAGAAGTGGAGTCTAAATTTGCTACTTTCCTAATTGCAATCAAGTAAAGATAACATGTTTCCTATTGCTTGAACTTGAATTGCAAGTACTTTCCTATTTTGTATTGCTTGGAACTTGCTTACTTTCCTATTATTTTGCCTTTAGTTTCCTATTTTATTTCTTGCCTTATTCGTCTTCCTTTTGCTTCAAGTTTGTGACTTTCCTTAAGGTAATCACTTCCTTAAGTCATTCTTTATACTATTTTTCCTTTACTTGAATTGTAATTAAGTCTTACAATCATATTCCAAGTGGGATTGGCATGACTTAGACTTTTTTTACAAGTAGGATTAGTATGTTAAATTCAGATTAGGTTTATCTTGTCTTAGAATCCTACATGTACTAGGATTGGTGTGATACATATCAAATTAGGAAGTTAAAGACTTGGTCAAATCAGATTTGTTATGACCTTGTTTCTTAGAGTTCTATTAGAATTAGTATTTATAGGGTCTTGGAAGTTCATTTTGGAAGAAGAATTCAGATTATTCAATTGGAAAATAGAGATAGAGTTTTCTCCTTGAGTTCTTGAAAGAACAAACCCAGAACTTATCAAAGAAATCCTTTCTTTGTGGCGTTCACAGCACTTCCATTATAACCTTCGTTCAAGTTTCTGTATTCCTTGGGTTTAGACTTTAATATAGTCTAAGTTTTTGGTTTCATTGTTTCTTGGGTGTAAGTTCTTTATACCAAGGTTCTTGTCTTTTTAGACAAAGGGTCAAGGTCCATCAAAACTAGATTTTTGTTTAGGTTATAATCAGATTCTTGTGGGTTTTCTAGGGTTCATCTCTATTGGGTTCACATCATGCTTGCTTGGATGGTCCTCCATCATCCACTCCCTCTTGAGAGGCCGAGTCATCATCATTACTTAGGCTTGGACTTGTGTCTTCCTTATGTAGTTTCAAGTCACTCACACTGAAAGTGTTGGAGATGTTGTAGTGGCTTGGCAACTCAATTTTGTAGGCATTGCTATTGACTTTCTTCAACACTTTGAAGAGTCCATCGGCCTTGACATCCAGCTTTGTCTTCCTTGTTTTTGGGAACCTATCTTTTCTTAAGTACATCAATATAAGATCTCCTTCCTTGAACTCAACCACCTTCTTGAGCTTGGCTTGCTTTTTGTATGCTTCATTGTGCTTCCTAATGTTTTCCTTGATCAACTCATGTATTCTTGCAATCTCTCTAGCTCTCATCTCGACTTTGGCACCCACCATTAGGTTGTTTGATACAATTGGGCTTAAGCTGATAAGTGTTAAAGGGTTGTCAACGTACACACTCTCAAATGGGGACATGTTTGTGGTTTTGTTTTTAGAACAATTATATGCAAACTCTGCGTGAGGAAAGAGTGCAACCCATTTTTGGTTTTTACCCTTAGAAGGCTTCTCAAAATCCCCCTTAAAGACCTATTAACAACCTCAGTTTGCCCATCAGTTTGTGAATGGAAGGAA
This sequence comes from Erythroxylum baracoense, assembly GCA_025629805.1. Classification (NCBI taxonomy): domain Eukaryota; kingdom Viridiplantae; phylum Streptophyta; class Magnoliopsida; order Malpighiales; family Erythroxylaceae; genus Erythroxylum; species Erythroxylum baracoense. The sequence continues at coordinate 2,129 of JAOTAY010020246.1, forward strand.
GTACTAAATTTTAGTTGTGTTCCCAATCTCCCCACAAACCTATCCAAAAATGACTCAAGAATTTCACATCTCTATTACTCACAATACTCCTTGGAATCCCATGTAGTTTCACAATGTTAGAAAAGTAAAGATCCATTACATGTCATCATTAGTTTTTGAGCAAGGAATGAAATAAGTCATTTTAGAAAATCTATCAAAACCTTTTTGTGTTCTCGACAAGCCAATGACAAAATCAATGCTCACATCCTCGCATGGGCTATTTGGTGTGGGTAATGGTATGTTTGGACCGTGGGCTTGGCTAGTCATTTTGGCCTTGACACATGTGTTACAAGCACTCACCAATCTCACAACATCCCTAAACATTTTTGGCCAAAAGAAGTTGGAATAGGCTAAGGCATATGTTTTGTCTCTCCCAAAATGACCAGCTAACCCTCCCCCATAGACCTCTCTCAAGATTGCCTGTCTCAAAGAGCATTTTGGAATGCAAGAAGAACCATTTTTAAACAAGTTACCATCATGTAAAACATAACCCCTAAATGCACCATTGCGTTGCCTCACTTTAGCAAATATCTCACCAAAATCTCTATCACTCTCATATAACCCCCTAATATCTTCAAAGCCAATAACATGTGAATGCATTGAGCTAAAAAATGTATATTTCCTAGACAAACTATCAACAAATACATTATTGGCCCCTTTCTTGTACTTGATCACAAAATCAAAAGATTGTAAATATTCAATCCAAGTAGCATGTCTATGGTTCAGACGTGATTGGCTTTGAACATATTTAAGTGCATCATGGTCGGTATATAAAACAAAAGAGTTAGCCATTAAGTACGATCTCCAATGTCTAATGGCCATAACAATCGCATAAAACTCTTTGTCATAGGTGGAGAACTTTTTGGTACCTTCATTTAGCTTCTCACTAAAATAAGCTATTGTTCTACCCTCCTGGCTAAGCATGGCTCCTATACCTACCCCACTTGCATGACACTCTAACTAAAATGGTGCATTGAAATTTGGCAAAACTAACACTGGAGCTTTTGTGAGTAAGTTTTTCAAAGTGTTAAAGGCTATAGTAGCTTGGTTAGTTCACCTAAACTCTCGTTTTTTCATGCATTCGGTGATTGGTGCAATTATGGTACTAAAGTTTCTAATGAACCTCCTATAGAAAGAGCAAAATCCATGAAAGCTTCTAACCTCAAAAAGTGTTTTAGGGGCCGGTCACTCTAAAATTGCCTTGATTTTGTGGGCTCCATTCTTATGCCTTCATGGCTTACTACATAACCTAGGGAAGTCAATGAATGATCACAAAAGTGACATTTTTCCACATTAACATATAAACATTCATGATCTAACACCATTCTCAAATGCATCACTTGTTCATCTAAATCTTTTGAGAAAACTAAAATATCATCAAAATACATTTCCACAAACTTATTAAGGAATGGTTTAATACCTCATTCATCAACCTCAATAAGGTTGAAGGTGAATTGGACATCCCCATTGGCATCACCAACCACTCAATAAAGCCCCTCTTTTGTCTTGAAGGCAGTTTTCCATTCATCTCTTTACAAACTCGGATTTGATGGAATCCATTTGCTAGGTCCAACCATGTAAAGATTGAAGCTCCATATAAGTTTTCAAGCATGTCATCAAGTCTAGGAATTGGATACCTATACTTGATGGTAATCTTGCTCACGGCCCTAGAATCTATCACCATCCTCCATTTTCCATTCTTCTTTGGGACCACACATGGACTAGAACTCACTCAGATAAAACCTCTCTCCATCAACTCATTGACACAATCTTGTAAAGCTTCACTCTCCTTTAGACTCATCCTATAGGTGTTCTTGTGAGGTATCACAGCTTCGAGCACAAAATTGATCTCATGTTGGATGCTTCTCAATGGAGGAAGGGCAACAGAAAATTCTGCCAAAGGAAATAAACTCACGTTTGAATTTTTTTCCCAAGGATTATTCACAACGGAACAAAGCTAGCTATTTATGGACAAGGAAGGCACAAGGGCAGCCTCCTCATGTCTAGTTGTGAGTTTTAAGCCATCAAAATAGAAAATTAAATTCAATCACAACTTAACATTAATTCTATTTATGAAAACATACTTAAATAGAAAATAAAAGGTTATAGCAAGCTAAAAGTCACAAGGTCAAGCCTCCTTCTTGATGTTATGAGCTTTCTTTGGGCTTTGATCACTCTTCATAAACACAAGCTTTGACTTTACCAAAAGGCTTTAGCAAGGCTTGGAATTGTAGAAAATTGTTGAGCCCAATTTCCTCTTCTCCAAATTTTGTAGCCATGGGTTGTGGAGGCTCTCTTAGGCCCATTGCTTCCATGTCTTCCATTGCTTGCTTGGATGGTCCTCCATCAGTATGCAATGTTGTGTACATGGCTTGACATTAGCCAAGCTATAGATCTACTGGCAAGATATTCTTCTAACCCTGGAATAGAGCATTGGAAGTGTGTGAAAAGGGTCCTTAGGTATCTCAAGGGTACGAAAGACTATTGGCCATGCTACCAAGGAGAGAATCTTGGTTTGCATGGCTGCACTGATGTTGATTGGGATGGTGATCATGATCATGATTCATGCAAATCTACATCTGGCTATGTCTTTAGGATAAATAATGGGGTCTTGGAGTAGTAAGAAGCAAACTTGCACATCATTGTCAATAGTGGAGGCTGAATTTGTTGCCAATGCCTCGGTTATGCAAGAGGCCTTGTGGCTTGAAAATTTTATTCAACACTTAGGGTCAATTGTGCCTTTGGAAAGGCCCATAACTATCTATTGTGATAGTATGGAAGCTTTGTCTTACACTAGGAACCCTAAGTATCATGGAAAGACTAAGCACATTAGCATGAAGTATCATTTTGTTAGAGATGCAATAAAAGAGGGAGAAATTAAGTTAGAGTAGATATCTATAGACCTAATGGAGGCTGACCCTATGACTAAGCCATTGCCACCATTTCATTATGTTAAAAATGTAAAGGCAATGGGTCTTCATAGATTATGAAGTGTTAGTGTAATTTTCTCCTTCTTGTGTCACACATGTAAGATGTTTAATAAATGAAAAGCCGTTTATCAATTATTGGTGCATTTCACTTTGAAACCACAAGAAAAAATGTATGTGTCAATCATAGGCTAAGGCTGGTTTTCTCACAAGAGCCATCCGCCCTTGTGTCTTTGCATAAGATCAAGGATGAGACCGCTAAAGTCTTAAATGTATGTTATCTCTTAAACTGGATATGTGACTTGTGTGTCATACATTTAAGTGGGAGTCATGAACCAACACATGACAACTTTAGTCTTATGGTCATCTTGATTATGCATGCATCAAGTGATCAAGGTCATCAACATTGTATGTCCACTCATACGTACTATCATATGATTTCATTCTCAAGAGTGAGAATAAGGAGCATTTCATGGTTGTTTGACATGTCCTCCTATTATTAAGAATAATAGGAGTTACACCTCTAAATGTTTTAAGATGGAGAATTGACACACACCTCCAAGTGGGAGTGGAGTAGTCTAAGGATGTGTTTAGGGAACATCAAAGGGATTTGTTCCAAATGTTCCATAGTTAACCATGAAATCGACCAACCAAAGAAAATAAGCAAGTTGTCTCTTGTCTTACTTATATGTGAGATTCTTCATTCAAACCCCTTAGTAACTGTGGCTTGCTATTAGGAAATTGAGGATTATTATGGTCTTCTTAATTAGTTTTTGAAGGTCTCGGGAGAAATGGGACTGCAATATTCTCCTTTTAGATGATCGTGTTTTCTTAAATTTTCTAGCGTGCTTGAGTGGACAATGGACACTAGGGTTTACCTTGACCTGTAGCACGCCATAATGCATCTTCCCATACACGTGCTTAGAGTGTAAGTTCATTATCTCCACATAGATAAATGAATTCAGCCAAGAAAGGATGAATTCAGCCAAGAGGTTGAATTCGGGCAATGGGGAAGATTCATCATGTACCTTGCCTTAGAATGAACATACATGACACCCTTTCATCAAGGTATGTGTACTTTGGATGAAAGGATGTGTAGTTTCGACCAATGGTTATGAACATTTGGCTAAAAAGGGGCTCATGTACAAGAAAGAATGGTTATGTACCATTATGAATTTAAGTTAAGAAACATAACTCTTTGCCAAAGGATGTGTCCCTTGGCCAAGAGTCATGATGTTTCGCCAAGAGACATAACTCTTGGAAGAGTAATGATGTTTCACCAAGGTACATAACTCTTGGAAAAGCCATGACTCTTCAAAGGTACCTTTTAATGGCCTATAAAAGGAAATTTTGTAGTTCCTTTGAGAGAGATTTTTTCTTTGGCCTAATACTACACTTTTCTCCCCATCTTTGAGCTAAAAACACTCCCTCCTTTCAAGTCTTCCTGCATTGAAGCACTCTCTCATAAAATAGTTGTTAAACTTATTAAGAGCATTATGGGTGAACCATAAGGATTGCTACTTTCACAATTTAGCAACTCTTATGACCTTAGTGTGTCGTGACGAGATCAGTCTACTCTATCCATTCCAGCTGCAACGAGTTGGAGAAGAAGGAGAAGCCATAGCGGATTTCCACAAGGGAGGCAAAACATCAAGCATACAAGGAGTTATTCCGCTACGTATAAAGTTAGTATATCATCCTACACTTCTTAGTGACATGTGTAGGATCTTGTATGCTTATGAAATCATGAAATTTCTTGTTTGAGTTATAATCTAAAATCAACACTTATCCCACTCCAAGTATGCATTAGGATCATTCTTGGTCGAAAACGATGGAATCTTCATTTTAATGTTTCCCAAGTTTTGATCATAATAATCTATCCTTCGCTCTCTTTGACTGCCTCTATCTTGATCAAATCTATTATTAGCCTCTCCTTAAAATCATTACAATCATCTTCCTCATGTTCTACATGGTATTGTCGCCTTTCTTGCCTATGCACAATTGGAACTTCACGAACTTGATTCCTTTGTAAAGCATTAATGGCAGCATCTTGTCTTTCCATCTTTTCCAAGATTTCATGAAATTTAACCTCCATGTGCTCAAAGTGTTGACACAAAGTTATCTGTTCGAATGTCTCTCCTGTCTTTCCTTCTTTAGCCATTATAGCAATCTGACAAAGAATGACTTTGCAAAGAAACAAACCTCACAAGTGTTTTGCTTAATAAATGTTTCACTCTTTTAAGGCTTTTAACTAGAATGTAATCACTCTTGCTTTTTACCACTCAGTTCACTTGCAAGAGACGTGTATGGAAGAAAACAATCAAGATTTGCAAGAAATGTGTATGGAAGAAAACAACTAGATTTCAAGATTTGCAAGAAATGTGTATGGAAGAAACCAACAAAAGCAGCAAGAAATTTGAAACAAAATAAGCAATACGCAAAAACTTATTTAGAATAACCTAAGCTTTGATACCATCTGATGTGAACCCCATAAATTGAGATCTAGGAACCCACGAACAAGTTGTTGAGAGGAAGTTTTAGAAAAGATAAATCAATTATGTTTTAAGAAAAACCTGGAATAATATTAAAGAAACATGAACCAAAATTATAAAGAAAGATATTGACACTACACTATTGGAAAAGAAGAGATTGAGAGTGATAAGTTAGATGAATGCCACAAGGAATAACTTTGATAAGTTCTAAGTTCAATGAAGAACCAACAAAGTGAGTAATCTCACCAAAAACGTAAAACAAATTCCAATCTCACTTCTTGTACAAAGATAAAGATTATATAGGCTAAAGAAAATAGACTTTTAGGCAGCCCAAATCAGTTAGAAATCTCTTTGAAATTATCAAAATAACCTAGTCTTCTAATTAGGCCAAGTAAAAATCTAATTAGGCCTATTGAATGCGTGAATTAAGGTGATAAGGATGATTGATCTCTCCAAGCTCAAATCAGCTTCTATTGTTGCTTGTTTAGCACAAACATCTTCAATCAGTCCATTAACAGCTTTCTTCATCCTTTTAGCTTTAGTCCAAGTTATTGGACCTCCACCAATGTTTAATGGATCATTGAAATATGTTGAACCAGATTGCACCATCCTTTGCATGTCTTTAGCTGGGTTTCCATAAAAAAATAGAATGTCTTCCCCATTTTTACTAGGTAAACCCAAGACAAAGTCCATTGATATATTAATCGAAGATTTATTAGGAATAAGAGGAATATACAGCCCATGAGGCATTACTTTAGATTTAGCTTGTTTGCATGTAATGCATTTCTCACATATTCTATCAACATCTCCTCTCATTTGTGGCTAGAGAAATGATCACTTAACACATCCAAAGTTTTCTTAATTAAAAAATGTCCCACTAGCACCTCTCTCACAAGCAATTATCTCATTGAACATTTAGGAACACATAACTTGGTCTCTTTGAAAAGAAAATCATCATGTCGAAAGAACTTGCCAAAACCTCGTTTCTCACACGCCCCATAAATATTAGCAAAAGCAAGATCAAAATTATACAATTTTTTAGTGTACTTAAAACCTAATAATATTGCATTAAGATTAGAAATTAGAGCATATCTTCTAGAAAGAACTTCAGGAACCACATTTTCTTTACCTTTTTTGTACTTGATGATGCATGGAAAGCATTCAATAAACTCTACCCATTTTATTTGCCTACAACTTAGCTTTCATTGTCCTTTGAGATATTTCAAGGACTCATGATTGGTGTGTATAATGAATTCCTTGTATTAGAGATAGGGTTATGTCTTTAACACTCTCACCAATGCATAAAACTCATTATCACTAAATATCACAATTGTTCACTTTGCCAATACTTATTCCACATGCATCACACTCAATCTCAAAAGTTTTAGCAAAGTTAGGCAAAGCAGGCAAAGGTGTTGACCTAAGTTTTCTTTAAGCAAGTTAAAAGCATCTTCTTCTTCTTTACCCCACTTATATCCCACATTCTTTTTTATGCATTCAATTAATGGGGTAACAACTGTAGAGAAATCCTTAATGAATTTCCTATAAAACCACGCAAGACCATGAAAACTTCTTACATCACTAATACAAGTAGGTTTCGACCATTCTTTAATTACTTTTACTTTCTCTTGATCGACATGTATTCCTTTACCATTCACAAGACATGATATGAATCAACAGGGGGATGGATGATTCAGCCTAGGTTGGAGGTAACATCAAGAAGCAAGATCCTTTAACTATTCATGGAGGACCAATGATAAAAGCTAAAGCTAAAAGGATGAAAGAAGCATTAACTTGCTTACTTGAAGATATTTGGAAGGAACAAGCTCACCTAGAATTTGTCTAGGGTTTATGTATGCAAGAAGAGCTCAAGCCTATTAACATGATTCAAACATGTTCAATCATGGAGACAATGATCCAACCCACATTGTTTGAATCAGTCCAGCCCATTTAAGAATAAAAAATGCCAATCAACCAGTCTTGACATGTGATTTGACTTTGTGATGTTATTTCTTGTTATTTTGAACTTTAGTAAGTTAGGCTTGGGTTATTTGTTCTGTGAATGCAACATGCATGAAATTAAGTGTGAGTTATGTCTCTTAATTAGAATAAAGAGTTACAAGTTGAGGGATGTCATTAAATAGACAGTTACAATTTGTATTAAGTATGAGTTTAATGTCTCTTTATTATAATAAGGAGTTACAAGTTGTGGAGTTGTCATTTAATGGGTAGTTGCAACTTGTATTAAATCAGAATTCAATATTGTATCTTAGCTTTTGTCATATATAAGCAAGGCTGATTCTATTATCAAAGTTCTTGCATTATCTCTAGAACTTATCAAACTAATTCAGTTTGTGATGATCTTCTCCTAAAATCTTTGTTTTTCTTCTTAACTTATCAAACTTGTAAAGTTTATGGCATTTTGGAGTTTTCAAAGTACGATTCTAATCATAATAGCTTGTTTATTACTCTCAAACTTGAACGATCCAGCTTTCCATCAATTGTGGAGAGTGTTAATTTGCATTTCATATGTAACTTAGTTCTTCATCTATTGGGGTGTTTGGTTGCTAAATTGAAGATTTCCATCATTTGGTATTAGAGCTTTTGGCTTAAGTTTGAGGTTTGAGTATTCATTCATTTGTTGTTCATCTACTTCTTTGCTTTCTTTTTTTCTTCTTCTCTACTAGAACCACTGTTTTGTTCTTTTTCAATTTCAATTATTTTTAATCTTTGTTTATTGCTGATTAAATAAACAAAATTAAAAAAAGCGACTTAAAAAAAGTATCAGCAACTGATTTCTATCATATGATAGAGTTTGTATCACTTTAAATTTGTCTTCCTCCTATTATTCTTTTATTATACAGGCCCCTTGTCACTCTATTGAATTGTTATAATCTGAATTGTTTACTTAAGAAACTTAGTTAATCTAAGAACCTATAAGAAAAACAAGGGTGGTAAAAGGTAAGAGTGGTGACATTAGCATCTTGAAAAACCATATAAATTGTGAAACACAAGTGGAGTGATCCATTAATTGATTGACACATGAAAGGGAGCGCGTGAGGCTGTTCTTTTTTTTAAAGTTTAAGATATGTCTAACAAAGACGAAGAAGTGAGTTCTCCCTCAAATGATCAAGTAATTCAAGCAATGCAACAACAATTTGAATGAACGTTCAAAATGTTGGGAGGTGTAAGAGATCATTTATAAAAACATAATGATGCACTTGACAAATTGCAAGGTGTGCTACGATAAGGAAGGCAACCAGCCTTTGTCCATAATGATTATTATGGTGGAATTGATACAGATGATGACCAAGCTACCATTGTTGGTCGAGAAGTTAATCCTAGAAGACAAAATAAGAGAGGACATTTTGATTATGTGGACCAAAATATAGGCAACATTAAAATGAAGATTCCTCCTTTTTAAGGGAAGAATAATCTAGGTGCCTATTTGGAGTGGGAAAGAAAAGTGGAGATGAAACAAATCATAAGAAAGAGATTTATCCCTAGCCTATTATAGGGATTTGCACCAACATTTACAAAATTTGACACAAGGTTCCATGATTGGGAGAATATCACAAAGAGATGGAGATAGCCATGATAAGGGCTAATGTGGAGGAGGATCATGAGGTGACTATGGCTAGGTTCTTAAGTGGCTTAAACAAGAACATTGCTGATCTTGTGGAATTACGACATTATGTGGAGATTGAAGACATGGTAAATGTGATTAAAAGGTAGCTTAAACACAAGGTAAAGGTGAGAATCAAATTAATCAAACTAAAAGGAATTTAGTGTTTTAGTGCTTGGGACATGGTCATTTGGCACATGAATTTCTTAATAAAAGGGTACTGACCATGAGGGATGGAGCTTTTGAATTTGAAAGTGAGAGAGAGGATGATGATGATAATGATACGCCACCATTAGAAGATGCTAGTGATGTTGAATATGCCAGAGGAGAAAATTGGTTGTACAATGTACACTTAGTTTGCAAAGTCAAAATAATGAAAATGGTGAACAACTCAAAAATATGCTCCATACTCATTGTTTAATTGGTAATAAGTTGTGTAATGTGGTTGTTGATAGTGGAAGTTGCATAATTGTTACTAGTACCTTGCTTTTGGAGAAACTGAAATTACCTACTATTAAACATCCTAGACCATGAAAATTACAAAGGTTAAATGATAATGGTGTTTTAAAGGTGAATCAGCAAGTATTAGTTTCTTTCTCCGTTGGGAGATATAAGGATGAAGTGTGGTGTGATGTGGTACCTATGTATGATGGGAATATGTTGTTAAGAAGACCATGCCAATATGATTGGAAGGTGATTCATGATAGGTTCAAGAAACGTTACTCTATGATAATGGATGGACAAAAGTTTCAACTCAGACCTTTATCACTAAAGGCAATTTTTGAAGACAAAATGTGTATAAAACAACAATATGAAGGGCTTGCATCTTCATTAACTGAAACTTTGGGAAGGGAGTACAAAAGAGAGAATAAGAAAATGGTGCGTTGATTGGTAAAATAAGTCCAACGGAAAACACAAAGAGAAAGAAAACAAGGAAGAATTGAGAAAAAGAAAATTGAGTTTTTATGCAAAAATGAGTGATGAGAAGAAATCACTAACCATGAGGTAGCCCTTACTTGTACTTATGTACAAGGATGTTTAGTTATTTCTAGCAAAATTAAAAAGAGTTTGCCCAGTGTTATTATTGATCTTTTGTAGGAAAATGAAGATATCTTTCCCGAGGAAATTCCTAATCATTTGCCATCAATTAGAGGAATTGAACACCAAATTGATTTCATTAAGGGAACAAGCATACCAAATAGGCCAGCATATAGATACAATCCTAAAGAGACTAAGCAAACCCAAAGGCAAGTAAGTGAGTTTATGGAAAAATGATATGTTCGTGAAAGCTTGAGTCCATATATAGTTCCTATTTTGTTAGTGCCTAAGAAGGATGGTTCTTGGAGAATGTGTGTTGATTGTTGAACCATCAATAAAATCACGGTGAATTATAGACATCCTATCCCTAGGCTAGATGATATGTGATGTGAACCCAATAGAGATGAACCCTAGAAAACCCGCGAGAATCAGATTATATGATCCCAAGAAACCTAAATACAAATCTGGTTTTGATGGACCTTAACCATTTGTCTGAAAAGACAAGAACCTTGGTATAAAGAACCTACACCTAAGAAACAATGAAACCAGAAACTTAAACTATATTAAAGTCTAAACCTAAGGAATACAGAAACTTGAATGAAGGTTATAATGGAAGTGTTGTGAATGCCACAAAGAAAGGATTTCTTTGATAAGTTCTGGGTTTGTTCTTTCAAGAACTCAAGGAGAAAACTCTCTCTCTATTTTCCAATTGAATAATCTGAATTCTTCCTTCATAATGAACGTCCAAGACCCTATAAATACTAATTCTAATAGAACTCTAAGAAACAAGGTCATAACAAATCTGATTTGACCAAGTCTCTAACTTCCTA
>JAOTAY010020247.1:0-13077 GCA_025629805.1 Erythroxylum baracoense
AATCCCTCCTGTTCTCTGTTTGGTTGTGAAAATATGACAGGAGAATTGCAAGTTTATTTTGTAGTTGGGTTGGTGTTTTGTTCATTTTGTGCATTTCTCTTTACATTTATACAATTAGCACCTACTTTCTTTACCATGCACATGTCACTCCACTCTGTTGTTAACCAAAAAAGTAATTTGACATGTTGATATTTTTTGCACCTTGGTTTACAGATGGCGTTCGTTGCCATCGGAGCAACTATGGTTGGCAGTACAACATTCTTGAGTAAAGAAGGTGACCATGTCAAGAAGGTAGATGAGGTGAGCAATCAGTCTGTTGCTTTTGGTATTAACTTTGTCCAACATGTGCACATAGTTTGGCTTCTAATCGCTTTCTATGTTTGTATTTGCAGTTTGGGTACTTCTCATTTGGTGGGAGCGCAGTCATTTGCGTTTTTCAAAAGGTTGGTTCTGCACAACTCATTTTCCAGTCTATCAGTGTTTTTCATCATTACGTGGAAACCAGCTTTGTATGTTTTATTTTTGAATCTTAAAACGAACCTTTAATTCTCCTCAATTTTTCATAAAAAATTAAAGATAGATTATTGTTCATTAATTCCCAGAATCAAATGATATCTTAATTTCGAAATATGCACACTATACGAGGACGCTATTCAAAATTTCAAATTGACGAGGACCTGCTAGAAAACTGTGCCAGATCACCTGAGACCTTAGTATCTGGTGGAATGCGATTGGGGATGGCCAGTTGGCCACCAAGCTTGAAGCTTAAAAGATAGCGATTAGGTATGTAAGCCTATACAGTTTGTAGTTTAAAGATGGTGATTACGTTGTGTTTAGGCGTTTCATGCCAAAACCTCAACTAAATTAATGTCTTTTTTTTCTGTTTTGAAACCCTTTGTAGTAAGGAGGGTAAGATCTTTTATTTCAGTTAACTAATTCTTTCCTTATTTTATTAAATTTTATTAACACGTTTGAACATTCTCACATAAATAAGTTACTTCAATCGGTTACAATAATCAAAGTAATAAAAATTAGAATTAACAACTCTTCCTATTTTTCCTCTAATAACTACCAACTAATTAATTACATTATCTGCTCTTAACTTAGTATTGTTGCCCAAATATATCTTTAGTGGTCTATCAAAGGCATACATCCGTCCTTCATGAGATCTCTTCTTTTGAAATCTTGAACTTGACTTTAAAAAGTCTGATTGATATGAGCATTTTTCAATGCTACACTAAATCCGAATTATAAGTTTTTGGCAATTGAGATTACCCTGAATAATGCCTAGAGCAGCATCTTGTCTGGAATTAATTCTATTATCCATAACTGCTGAAGTTACTGGACTATCTATTACTTTGAGCATGATCTCAATACATACAATATGGAGGTATCCTCTTTTTGCTCTGACTTGGGATTTCATTTTTCTTAAATGATTATTATCATACTGCTGAGAAATCAAAGGAATGTTAACAATATTGCTAGTATTTTGAACGTAAATGGGCTCCTCTCTATTTGTTACACAATAATAGAGATGGGGCTTTCATAACTTTAGCTTCCCGGATTCCTTGAATTCTTATTTGGTTTAGGTTAAGAATGTAACGAAACCTCTATGTCCTTGGTCCAGTTTTCTCCTTCCTTTAGTATAGGCATGTCCTGTCTCAAATCTGTTATGTATAATATTAACCTGTTTAAAGAGTTTTCTAATCTTACTAAACTTGCTGATCACCTTTCTTTTTATCTCACCCTACTTTGACCTGAATAGAACCGGCTACCTCCCAATCTCGCAGCGGGGATTACTAGCGACTCTAGCCTATCTTTAAATAGCTCCCGAAGGCCGTATCCTTCGTACTCAAGATTGAGCCGCTTCAGCTCTACCAAGCTAGCACAACTATCCTTCGTTTCCTACTGGTAGTGTAAAGGGTTTGAAGATAGAAAGAAGATAAACAAGAATAGTATTAGAAGAAAAGACTTTATTTAGGAATATTAAACACTACAACTTGGGCCGGAGGCCTAACCTCGAACAGAAGAAACCGATGTTTCTCACTCTCCCTTGCATACTGTTTCGCACCCTAGGCTGGTTTAGGAGAACTACCGATGCCTTCTTCTACTCCTACCCTCTCTATAGGTTACATGATTGCTATGGGCGTCAGCCCTTACAACATAGTCCACGTAAGACTATTATTAAATCTTCCACGTCGTCGTAGGCACTATAGACGGTAGTGGATGGTCCTGAAATCTTTGTAGGGTCCATAACTGCTTCTTTGCACCGTGGGCACTCATTTTCTGAATGTCCCATTAATCTGCAAGCTTGCTTTTCACACTCCTCAGATCCTTCAATCTGCAAAGTGTAATATTTTTGTCTGAGAGCTGTCAGACTCTTCATGGCCATCTGTGTGGTTGATCTTCCACTGCTAAACAAGTGGATTCCATCTGGGCTCCCGTGAGTCCATGTCTTTCCTCCTTTAAGGAGTCTACTGCTTGGTACAGGACTTTGATTCCAATGCCTCTTCTGTAAGCTACTGCTTTTTCATTAAAGGGCTTTAACCTTTTTTCTTTTGTGTCTACAATCACATCACTTTTTTGACTGACCATGCCTATTTGAGCTATATGTTCCGAAGAAATCCACTTATTTTGGATCCAGTCTGGTCCAGCACTGTATATTTTGAGAAATAACAAAGTATCCGTCTTACAAAGAGGATGACTGAGCCTAAGCATTGACATTTGGGCTTTAAGCTTGGGAAAAGCCTCTAACTCCTTGCAATTTTTGCTTAAATATATGGTATTAACCATTCCAATGTCCATTAATTCTTTAATTATCTGTGGGTTTGCACCCTGAAGAATATTTACTCTAGGGTAAATACCCGAGTAATCAATTATGAAGTCGGTTTTGGGTAATCCGAGAAGTATATCCATCATTGACTGATATGAGATCAAGAAATGTGTGTTCTCTAACACTTGCTGTGGATGGAAGGCAAATTCAACCTTCTTCCTTTTATGTTTGACCTGAGGTCGCAGATCTATGCTCTCAGAAGAGCTTGCTTTAAATGTCCAATTCGGACATTTGGTTTTCAACATCACTAGTTTCAGAAATTACCTCAGTGATGTCGTCGATTTCGTCACTCCATTCTTGGCAGTTGGCATCGTTGACGTTTAGATCTAACCTCCTCAATGGCTTCTCGTGTTCGTTTCATGATGATTTCTTGATCCTGCAAAAGCTGCAATAACCTAGTTTCTGCCTCTTTTAAACTCTCGAAGAGTTCTTGGCAGAGGTTAGCTGACTGTTGGGCCATATCACTATCACCCATTGAATTCGCGGCTTAATAAGTCCGCTAAACAATTTTCCTTACCTGGAATTACCTCGATATCGAATGAGTATTCGCTGAGGATTGTCTGCCACCTGTGTAATCGCTTATATACAGGGGTAAGTGAAAGATTGTTCTTCAAGAATTCTTTAACCTGTGTACTGTCTGTGCGAGCAACACATTTTTTAGGTGGTAAGAAAAATCTGAATTTCTGTTTACCTCGAATTAGTGGCAGCGGTTATAAATACCGAGATTCGGCATCTTTCATTGATCCACTGGTGTATTTGGAGACAAGTTCTTTGTCTAGTCTTTTCACTTTGAATACGGCTCCCCACTTGCTTCTGAAGCGTCGCTTTGAATGATCAAATCATCATCTTCTTGGGGAAGAATCAACTTTTACAGATGTCTTTTAATTGTGGCCATTCCTTTTTCATGGTCATTATTCCACTGAACTTTGCTAATTCTTCCGTAGCAATCATTGAAAAGGACATCTTAATTCTGCAAGATTAGGAATAAACTCGTTAATATAGTTCAAACAATCCTAAAAATTTTTGAACTTGAATCTTATCATCTAATTTATCTGGAAATAAAAGAAATTTTTCACAGATATGATTTTGGAGTTGAAGCTCCTTACCATTAACCTTTAGACCTAAAAAGTCTACTGCTGTCTTACCAATTTCGGCTTTCTTTTCAGATAATACTAGTCCATGTTTTTGGGCTAATAATCCGAATATAGTAAGATGTGTTTCATGATCTGCTTCAATCCCGCTAGAGATTAAAATATCGTCAATAAAAACCATAATATAATCTTTATGATTTTTAAGTATGCCGTCCATTCGACGCCGAAAGATCTATGGGCCATTCTTAAGTCCATTGACATTATTAGCCACTCATAGTGGGACACTAAAGTATTTTTTCCTCTTGTAATACAGTTTCACTGTTAAGCTTTTTATAATTAATGACTATTCGAGCCTTACCTCGTATTGTCTCTAAATGGTTTCTTACAATAAAGGCTGGGCTTGAATGAGGACTTTTACGGAATCTTATAAGGTTAAGATCCTATAATTTCTGTAGTTGAGTTTTAAACTCTTCTTGATCCATTGGGCTATACCGCATGAGTCACCATCTGCTTGTCTCGAAGCTGGATATATCCTATCCCAAAAAGCTGTAGGACGTGGATTGAAATGGCATATAATGATTTGACGGCGCTTGAAGTCTCGACGGCGCAATGCTTCTGTCCATATGTTACTATCTATATTTTAAATCTTTAGATTTTATTAACACCTACTTATCATTTTTGGGGATTAATTTAATTTATTAAATATTTACTAAAAATTACAAATTGAGTTTATATATAGATAAAACATAATATTTTATATTTTGAGTAATATTAAAAAAATTAAAATTCTTTAACTTGGCCTCTATACATATTGCTTTTTGGACAATCACCATTAAAGAACCTTCAAATAAAAATGTAGTCCAGATTAAGCCAAAATAGCCCATTAAAAACCTTATCAAACCTGAGTTAGAACCCAACTCCAACATAAGTACGTAAATTAAATTTTACCTTCCTAGCGATCTCATTTAAATTATAATTTTTAATATCATTTTAAAATTAAAATCACGTCAATGTTGTAAAGAGAGTTTGAAAGGCCATTCAAGTCAGCCCCAAAACTTATACTACAACCGTTAATTTTGATCTGGATCAAGTCATATGTTCAACTCATAAAAACAATCAACTCATAAAAACAATCATTTTGTAAAATAAAAAAAGGGTTGAACACAAATCATCACAGAGCGAGAAGCCTTGTGTTTGCCTGTATTTTGATTAAAGGTTAGCACGTAGCCCTTTGTTTCAGTGTGAATGTGTTTGCGGACGTGCCAAGAATTTAAAGTGATTCTAAACTAAGAAATTGGAAAAAAGATATTGCGATTCGTAATCTAAGACTTGAAATCAAACGATTGTGTATGCTAGAAAGGGATAAGAAATCTAATGGAAAAGAACTTTACTTTATTGGTAAACAATTTGGCAAAATACAATGACGAAGAAATTGGAAAATATTGATGACAATTGAAAAGAAAAGACTAATGCTAAAAACTAGGGAATTGCCGAAAATAAGCTAATAGATTTGTTGGGATGCCAGGAATTTTGGTATGTCAGGGATTTTGGAGAGACCCTTTCCTGCTTCAAAACTTCTATTTATAGCCAAAACTGATGGGTGTCTAACCTTGATCAAACTTGTAATCCGATAAAACTTTATCCTGCCAGATAGAGATAACATTTGGATAAAACTTTATCCTATCAGATAGAGATAAAGTTTGGATAAAACTTTATCAAGTTTATCATCTTATCTCCTCATTATCTTGGACTTCAAGACTCCCACTCCAACTCAAATTCTACTACTTTCCTCTTTGTTGGATACTGAATTTTTGATGGGCCAAGATCAGTGGATTTCTTTTGGACTTCAAACCATAGGCTCTCTTTGGGCTTCGGATTTTCGGCCCAAAATAATAAAAAGAGGCCAAACCCATTTTTCGGTGTAAACAGTATGTTTAATGTTCTATCAAAACATTTCAAGATGTCAACTTTTTGAAAACATGAAAAAATTGTAATATTGTATCTTTTAATTTGAGTGACGTACTTCGTTTCTAATTTCTACTATTAA
Organism: Erythroxylum baracoense; assembly: GCA_025629805.1. NCBI lineage: Eukaryota > Viridiplantae > Streptophyta > Magnoliopsida > Malpighiales > Erythroxylaceae > Erythroxylum > Erythroxylum baracoense. The sequence goes on from JAOTAY010020247.1 coordinate 5,972, forward strand.
AATTTTTAAATTTCAACATCGTTTACATTTTATTTGAAAAGACACTCAACATAATTCTTCAATTTGCAAGGCTCGATTATAATGTTTTGATACTGTACTGGTATTAGTTTTTAATAGGGTACTGTATCAATACCGGTTAATATTAAGTACCGTTTTGGATAATTTTTTAAATTTATAATATAGTCCTTAATTTTTTTAAAAAACTTACAATATAGTCCAAATTTATGTTCTTCCAATAAAAAAATCTTTATCATGAAAAATCGTACTTTATTAAATTTTGTATATATACTACAGTTTTAAAAACTAAACCAGACCTGATGGTTCGACCGAAAACAATCTAAACTGGTCAGTTGTCTGATTCAGTTTCAATTAATAATGTATAAAAACTAACCGATTTATCGAAGAACCGGCTAATTTTCAACTAATTGGTCGAACCGGTTAATCAATTGTCATGTCACATTCTTATAAAACCACTCCTTATAATGACAAAGCCATCGAAAAACCCACGAAACCTATTTACTCTAACTTTAGGAAAAACAAAACCTATAATAAGGACGAAAGCCTTCTTCTTTTCTATTTCCTTAGCATCAGTGTTTTTCTTTGTATCCATCACCATAGGTCTCTTCTTTGCATCCACAGAAGACGAAGGATTGCGAACAGAAACAGGTGGGCAATTTTGAAACATCAGGGTTGTTCAGCATCGAGACGGAGTCCAGCACATTGTGGGTGGCAGATGTTGACAGGTGCAGACCCCTCTACCGAGCTATCCTTCTGGGAGAGCTCAACGTCTCAATTAAGGTACTGGAAAATGCAAGAGAATTTAACTACGGTGAATTTGCTGTAGTATTTGAGATATGTCCAGGATTAAAAACCCAAATCTCTTACCACTATGTGGATACTGCATTACAAGTAAGGAGTACATTTCAAAGTAACACGATTGCCCAAAATTTGTAATTATACGTACAACTGCTACTATTGCGTATGATTTGGACTAAAAAGTGTCGAGGAAAGCAAAGCAGAATGTTCTCATCTTTGATTTAGGTGGAGGAACTTTTGATGTTTATCTATTAACGATTGAGGAGGGGATTTTTGAGGTTAAAGCCACACAGCTAGTGACATTCATCTTAGTTTTGAGGACTTCGATAACAGACTTGTGAATCATTTTGTTGCAAAGTTTAAGAGGAAGCAAAAAAATTAGAGATTCAACGAATGGGTTTTGGAGTGAAATGGTGATTTAGTTATCTAAGTTGCTATAGAGTTCCAATTTGTCCTGCAGATAAGGGGATAAGGATAAGGCAGTAATTAGTTTTCTGTAACAGTTAGAACTCCATTTCAATATCTAATTTTGATAGTTATGTTATATATACTCTTTGAAGTATTGAATTTGTTGATCTAAAATAATAACATGACTATTCGCTAGAGCAAAGTTTAATAAGTGAGCACTCTATTGTTGGTTTGTTTCTGTGTATATGTATGGTCATCATTACTATTGTTTGTTTTTGTCTTTTGATTCCTAATTATTCCATCTTTTGTGTTTACTTAATTGTTCGGTTTGTTATGTTCTGTTGCGTTTTGGTTTTTGAAAAAAGGATGTGTATATCTATATCAGATTTGTGTATGTTACATTTTGGGTTCTGAAAAAATGATGTATGTCTATATCATATTTATGTCTATTGTGTTTTGGTTTCCAGAAAAGGATATATGTCTATATCAGTCATAGAACAAATCCTCTGCTTAGGCCTTTATCACTTTGTCAACGCAAAAAACTTTCATGAGTATCTTTTCTCATCTGTTACTATACCACGAAATATTTATATTTTCTATTATGAATAGTATGAATTTACTGCCCTATAAAGAAGTAATAAATATTTTTAAAATAATAGTAGGTTTACAATATCCATATGAGAATGAAGAAAGAAATTTTATAGTTTTGTTTTTATTTCGTTAATTTTATTTTTATTATTAACTTTATAAAATTTCTATTATGTATTTAAAGCACTTAGTAAGAAGAAAACGTATGATCCAATCGATATTGGTTGTATTGAACATACTGATTTTTGGATCGAAGAAGAAGAACCATCGCCTGATCTTGATTATAATAAACTTGAAAAGGTGTCTTTTGAAGAAAATGCATTTGTCACAACGAATAAATTAAGAACATTTACTGACGATCAATTCATATCTTATTTTGATCATATTTAAGTTTAAAGTATAATATATTACAAATTTACAATTGAGAATAATTTCATACCTTAATAATTTGAAATTTATTTGAATGCAGTAGAAGAAGTTTATGCAAATACTTTAGATGAAAGCATAGTTTACGAGTCCTTAGATGGCATTGGAGACTTTAACGTATGAGATGTTGAGAAATCGGGCAGGGATTTGATCCAGTGTGCAGCAGAATAATTATAAAACTTTTTTGTAATTTAACATCCTAAAAGTCAAAACCACTTAAATGCTATAAAATGACTAATATATAAATCATAATAAAACATGAATCGCAATTTATACCTTACTCCAAATCTTGATTGTTTTTCTTGTCACATCTTTTGAACTGTTTTTAAAATCGGTCCATTTCAACCACCGAAGCAGCAGAAGTGTTCGACCTCTAACAGAGATGAGAGAATTATGCAACTGTTGTAGAGAGGGTTAGGCAAGGTGTGCGAACTCCTTTAGAACTAAATCCTATTTATAATTTGTTTTAAATATTATAGTAAATCCTATTCATAGTAAACATATTATAAATAGGTTTCATCCTAATTTTAATTAAACTTTGATTAAAATTACAACAATTCTGATTAGATACTAATTATACCCAAATAAGATCTAATATTTCATATTAATCCTTATTTATTTAATATCTTATATTTAATTATAAAATTTCTTAAACGCTACATTCAAATATAACTTGATTATGATATCTTTTTTCTTTTCTAACTCATTCTTTATATGTGACCTATTAGGTTCCCAAATATGTTGACAATGAATATAAGTTATAACCTTAGATTATATTTAGGAATAGATAAATTAAACTCTTTTAGTTTATCTTTAATTCTCTAATTAAAAAATTTATATCCATATATCAAGATTGACATATAGCAACGTGTCATGATTACCTAAATATTTAGGAATGTCAAAGTGATTTTGACTAACCTTTTTGTGCATGATTGTTTCATATAATTTAATTCTTCAATATACAATGTTCCAATTAGACATAGAACATAGAATTAATACCTACTCTATTTGAGTCTAAGCATAATAGTTCCTCACCGTTAGCAATTGATTGAATTAATGACATTTGTAAATTATTTTACAAAGTGTCATTACACGTTGGGCAAGGATTTTTCTAATCAATATTAATCGAGAATAACAGAACAATATGATGTGAGCAAGAGCACGAATCATCATGGAGTTGGCATGAATGACAGAGGCAAGGGAGGAGAGCTAGCTATGTCAGTTGGGCCCATAACCGGAGCTAGGGCTAAGAGACTTAAGGAGGCTCTCCATATGCATGTGGGGTATCTTTTGGAGAGGATGGAACAGTCCAAGCCTATGGGAGGAGAGATTTACAGATCTTAGATTAAATTGATTCATCTAACTTAAGTCCTTGGATCGGATATCGTTGGGACTTGAAGACTTGGACTATTAAGCCCATACATTAGACCTTTTTATTATTTTAAGTTAAGACATTTTTTTTAATTTTGGGCTAACCCGCGTTAAAGCCCGAATACTTATTATTAAATCTAGGTATAAATAGGTTCATTAGGGTTATTATAGGATTAACTATTATCTTTTGATTGAGTCGTCAGCCATAGTGAGGTTTATTCCTTTTGTTCTTGTTTCAACACGAATCAATAATTCACTTATCAATTTTGCACAAATTGTGGCGTGTTTGTTTGATTCAAACTCCTTGGTTTTAGTTCTGATCATCTAGGTTGCTCGAATCATGTATTCGTGAGGTCTAGTAGGGATTGAACCTTGAGTATCCTCTTATTTTGTTGAATTTCGAATCTTGTTCTTCCTTGTCCTTCCTTGTTGAAACTTCCAAACATCCACAAACCCATTAAGCCGATGCCATCATCATTAACTTCTAAGGATTTTTAGACAACCCTTAATTGAATCACCTCCGTGTGCGCGTCAATTGGTATTAGAGCATTAGTGTGAGGTAAATTCTTATTTACTTCAAAGCAAAATTAGGGTTTGTTCGTTACCTTCATTTAATTTTACTCCTTCAAACCCATCAACTTCAACCAAACCTAGGGTGTGAAAAATTTCGACCTATTCTTCTTCTCCTTGTTTTATCTTTTATTGGTATTCAAAAAAAGTCTGGAAAAAAACTGAAAAATTCAAAAAAAAAGTCTGAAAATATGAAAAAAATTTCGAAAAAAGAAAAGTCAGAAATTTTTTTGAAAAAGTCAAAAAATCTAAAAAATTCAATAAAAAGAAAAGTAAAAAATATGAAAAAATGTCTAAAAAAGTCTTTAAAAATTCGAAAAAATCTATTAATTGAATTGTTCAATTACATTGCTTGATCATTCGAAGGTGATTCAATGAAGGGTTGTCCAAAAATCCTTAGAAGTTAATAATGATGGCATCAACTTGATGGGTTTATGGATGTTTGGAAGCTTCGACAAGGAAGGACAAAGAAGAACAAAATTTGAAATTCAACAAAATAAGAGGATACGCAAGGTTCAATCCTTACTAGACCTCACAAATATGTGATTCGAGCAATTTAGATGATCGGAGCTAAAACCAAGGAGGCTGAATCAAACAAACACGCCACAATTTGGGAAAAATTGACAAGTGAATTATTAATTCGTGTTGAAACAAAAGCAAGAGGAATAAACCTCATTACGACTGATGACTCAATCAAAAGATAACAGTTAATCCTATAATAACCCTAATGAACCTATTTATACCTAGGTTTAATAATAAGTACTCGGGCTTTAACATGGGTTAGCCCAAAATAAAAAAAAGATGTCTTAACTTAAAATAATTAAAAGGTCTAATGTATGGGCTTAGTAGTCCAAGTCTTCAGGTCCCAATGGTATTCGGTCCAAAGATTTGAGTTAGATGGATCAATTTGGGCTGGGATTCATAAAGCTCTCCTCCCATAGGCTTGGACTGTTCCATCCTCTCCAAAAGATACCCCACATGCGTATGGAGAGTCTCCTTAAGTCTCTTGGGCCTAGCTCCGGTCATGGGCCCGACTGGTATAGATAGCTCTCCTCCCTTGCCTCTGTCATTCATGGCAACTCCATGATGATCCATGCTCTTGCTCCCATCACATTATCCATAATTACTTTAGGGTGATGAATCCTATATTGACCACTCAACTACCTCTATATAGTTCATGTTATATCCACTAACTACTGACTGAGTAACCCATAATTAAAATAAGTCATAAATAGTATTAAATCATATAAATCCTTATATGAGATAACTTTGGAGATCTTAAGTTAAAAGATTACTTACAAAATCATCACAATAAGAATTTCTATACACATATAAGTAATGTTCTAATTGGAATTTTCATATGGGGTCAGTTCAATGAACTTGTTCTCTAATAAGCACCCACATGTTTGTTTAAGTATCTTCATACTTTAACCTATGAGATCAACTAATTCATAAGGAAAAACATAATGTCTACTAATCTTTTTACATTCTATTAATGTCTAGTCTTAATAGAACAATGATTAGGAAAGTTTAGGGATAATATATAAATGCAATATAAATATCATAATTATAATTATAATTATAATCTCATTATAATTTAATTTACAATGTATATTTATCCTGTAGAATTTATTATATACATCTAAATATTTATAAGATAAATAATTCCTTCAAATTATTATGTCACTAAATTACAATCAATTGATTGGCTGAGGGCATCCAGACCTCTTTTCTATTTGCAAAGATTGCCAATTGAGACATTATAGAATATTTTAAACTTCTTTTAATAAAATTTTCTCCATATTACAATCATGCTATTAATGGGATAGTGGTTTAGTGAGAGAATTCTATAAAATTCTCTATATTGAGCACTTGCTTAGATCTTACAACCTTTATCTTAATTATCATCATAATTAAGAAAGACTGCTTAAATACATACTAGGTTATTTGATGAGACCTTAGCTCCTTTTACATGCCTAAAGGCTCTAACGTTCTACAGTAGTTTATTGTCTTGAATAATGCAATGTACTATATCAAGTTTATTAAAGAACTCATTGATCCAAATAATCATTTCCATTAAATGAAAAATGTATTATAGCTTAATTAACAACCATTGCTATGTTGGAACTTTTCCAATCTCTAAACATATTATTTTAAGTAAAATATATCTTAATTAAGATTTACTTCTAAGGTTAATATCCATATAATCTTGAACTCAAATATCAACTCATACATAGAATATAGATAGCTTTAATACTTTACAAGTATCAGATATCTTAAATACTAAACAACTTTAGTACACTATCAATGTACTTGGACTAGAATAGGTAAACAACTCCTATATCTATCTTATAGATCTAATTCCCATAATTAAGTTTTTACCTTTTCATACCCAATAAGAGTAATTTTTGGACAATTATATTTTTAACAATTAAAAGTACAAATTGTTTTTCTCTATGAGAAATATATCTCTACATATTCCCATTGAAAAAGATAACTATACTTCCACTAACCTTCTTATAGACATGATAAATTCACAATCATCCCCAAAACAAACTATTTGAATTTATCATAAAAGTGAATCTTTCAACATCTCATAGCCTTTTAGTTATACCTCTAATGTATCAACAAATGTAATAGTCCTAATTAGATATATTGTCATGAGATTTGAAATTTTCAAATATCATCTTACTCCCACTACTTATGTTAAGAACCATTCTCTTATAATTATACATTAAAACAAACAATTTGTTCAATAGGTTTGTTAGATTATATACGGCCTTTTAGATATCTCATTTTATTATCTAAGTTAGTTCTAAACTTAGTGGATAATACATGCTTCCACTAAGCATCATGTAACAGCCCAGACCACCCGCTTGCAGATATTGTCCGCTTTGAGCCTCGGCCTCTCGGGCCTCGCGCTCTCA
>JAOTAY010020248.1:0-13065 GCA_025629805.1 Erythroxylum baracoense
CTATGTGTATTTTCCTCTTTCATGTAGTACTTTTGTACTAGGTTTAATGATGTACATGTAGTAAGTGTTGAAAAAAATACAATGTAGACTTTTAAGGTTGTGAAATGAAATGAGGAAAAAGCTGGGTTTTAAATATTGTGATTTTCCATACGATGTTGATTAATGAATAATGATATGATGCCATATGAAGTTAGTGTAGTGTCCGAACATAGCTCACCCTTATCGTAGGATATGTACTGGAATGACCTCCGGGCATCGCGATGTGTACCCATGCGGTGAGGGGTGCTACACTATATGCCTCCTCTATACCTCCTATCTTGTCCAAAATCCTGTCCAACTTTGAATCCATCAAACTTGTTTTATCCTAATGAAAGCTTGATTGCCTATGAGGCCTGAACTAACATCCATTATTATTGGTCGACTAGGAAAAGTTGGGGTGATTCTTCCACCTAGGGTTGTATATGTTGGAGTAGGGATTATTACCCCTTCCTCGTCCAAATTGCACCCTCATGTAATTCACTTGCTCCTAGTTATCCTCTCTCATCAGGTAGCAGTCCACAGTATTATGATCTACTTGACCACATAACTCACACTTCGCTTGAATGGCCTTAACCAGAGCGGAAGATGACGCCTTCATATTACTGAGTTGTCGTGTCAATTTTTCAATCTTAGTTTGCATCTCTGTCATCTGATTGACAACGACAACTCCCTTTTGTTCTCTAAAGGTAGTAGGTTGCCTACTTCTCTCACTCGCCCATAAGCAACTATTGCTCGCCATCTCTTCAATTAACTATTCTGCTTCATTGACCATCTTACACATCAAAGATCCTCCTGATGCTACATCGATTGTGCCTCTAGTAGGTAGGTTTACTCTATTGTAGAATGTCTGTAGGAGGAATTCGGTAGGTTATGGTGTAGGCATCTCCTCTGCAGGTCTTTATAATGCTCTTCCGCTTCATAAATCGACTCCCCATCACCTTGCTGGAAATTATTAATTTCCTTTATGTTCTTTGTGGTCTTTATTAACAAGAAGTATTTATCTAGGAAGGCACGTACAAACTGCTCCCACATTGTAATGTTGGCGGGGCTCAGTGAGTGGTACCAAGTCTTTGCTCTATCCCTAAGTGTAAAAGGGAACAACCTAACCCTAACAGCATCCTCCTGGTGATATTGAAAATTATCACAGATCTTGAGGAAACTGACAATATGTGTGTTCAGATCTTCATTCGCTAGTTTATAAAATTGGACATTCTGCTGAAACATATTTAGGAGGGCTGGATTGATTTCGAATGAGACCACTTGAACAAGCGGTCTAGCCACTCCTTGATTCTGGGTTAAACCCTAGCCTCATGAAGTCCATGAGGGTCCTCTATTGTTGCCTTCTAGGGTTAACTTCCTGATCCATATTTCTTTGAAATTCTTTAGCCATTTGTGATTTCTCGACCTCTTCTTCTTCCTCTCGCCAAGCTTTCCTCAAGGTTCGTTCTAATAAAGTTATGTCTAATTCTATCATTTCAGCTGCATGACTCAAACCTCTCGTGACTCTTGTGTTCATGCAAGAGCACTATTCTTCAGTAAAATGAATGTAACAAAAATAAAAACAGAAAATCAGATCTAAGCTAACGCCTTAAACTATAGACTAATTGTTGCCTTCCTCGACAACGACGCTAAAAACTTGTTCGCAAGGTTATACACTCTAAGTTTTACTAATTTTTTAACCTTGGTAAATTTCGCAAGTGCACGGGTCGTTTATATAGTACCTAAGGTATCGATCCCATAAGCAAGGCTAACTAGTCCTAAATCTAAGGTCACCCTAAAATATAATAATTCTAAACAATTGACTAATGCCGAAATTAAATCAGTCAATAATCAAATATCAGAATTTAAAGTGCAAAAAACTCACAAAATAATAACTCACACAAGAATCCGAAATTAACCTAGAAATAGCCAAGTGAGAGAAAAAGGGATTTAATTCGAAACTAAAGAAAATCTAACCAATTATGTAATTTTCGACTTAATGGGCCTAGACGATCTAAGGGTAAATTAGTCTCTCTCGAGTTATAGTTCTTAACCCTAATGGATGATCCCTAATTTAAATTATGGAAATGTGATCTCTCGATTCGCGATTGACCCAAAACTTAAATTAGTTCTAAGTTGTCTAAAAACCTACTTGGAATCTATGCTCGATCTCTCGTTACACGACTCTACCGGTTTGATTCAATTCTCTACCTATCGATTCACCTAACTCTTGTTAACCCAAATTGATCATTTTTACCTAGCTCACCCTCTCAGTTTATAGCCAAGTTATTAAGAACAGAAATTGAATCACAATTAAATCGAAAGAAAACAAAATCAAATAAACTTTATTAATATTAAGAACTAAAAAACCTGAAGGTGAGTATAGACAGTAAATCAACACGCAACAACACTATTTCCAATTAATATCCCAAATTCATATATCCATAAAATTGAAATAAAAATAAGAAATACTATCAGAGCGGATCTCAGAGGTAGCGACTACGGGAAACTACCTGTTCCGGGAAGTACTTCACGTCAAACTTATCTCTGTGTCTCTCTTCCTTCATCTCCTTCCTCAATCTCTTGATGTCTCTCTAGGTTTTTCTCGAAATTGATGGCATGATGCTCTCTTACACGACTCTATGACTCTCCAAAAAACTCCTTAGCAGCTGTCACATCATGTTCTATTTATTCTGTGGAAGCCCTAGGTCAAAGTCAGGTCAAAACGGTCCATAAAATCTCGTGAAAATTGAGTTTTTCTGTCAGCCTAACGTAGGGTGATTTAACCTTTCTGTCACAATAGTGGCCCAATGTGCACGATCATGGCCTAACTTGACGCTCTATGTCATGATTGTGCTCTTAGTTCATAATCGTGGCCTGGCTGCTGCTGGCTCTTCCTTCTCTGTCACGATCGTGGCCTACTGTGCACAATCGTAGCCTATAGCTTTGGGCCGAAACTCCTCGAATCTTCGCCGTTCTTCCCCGTTTACCCTGAAACACTAACAAACGCGTCACGACACCTCAAAAATATATCATTTAAGTATAAAGACTTAATCTAACCCATAAAAACACTAAGACATACAAACTAACATAATTACACCCTAAATGCATACACACCACTCAAATTCACACTCTATAAATAACAAATTTAACCCTAAAACACATGTAATTACACAACTATCAAAACCTAGAGGGAAAGAAACTTCCACATATTCTAGACTTAAAGCAGACATCATGAAATTATCTTATATAAGCTAGTTTCCTCTTCACCTTCATTATCTCCATCCTCTTCACCAGTTATAAATAATATCTCTAGAGTAGGGATTGGTGTGTTTAATAAATTGGTTACATAAACATCAACCATTTGATGGATTTTCATAAGGCTAATAAGCCTTAGAAAACTTTTGTTTAACTCAGTAAGTCTCGATGACTCACTAAATTTGAAATTAAGTATAATTTAATAGGCCTTGTAAACTTGAACATATCCTAACTCCTTCCCCATGTCACATATTTTTTAATAGCTAACATAATCAACGTCTACTTTGTAAAAAATACTTGTTTTCCCATCAACATTTTTCAACTTCATTCTACTACAAACTTCCTACTATAAAATAACCTTATACAACCAAATTGGGCCGCTACAGCTTTGTTCATAAGGAAAGGGAAAGGATTATAGCCAAATTTAGCAACACAAAATCCAATTTCAGTCTCTATTATAACATTATACACAAAATATTAGCAACTTCTATTAGATAGTGTAATTTCAACTTATGTTGCATATGATTTGATATCCTAAGTAAGGAAAATGAGATAAAGCATCAATGAACCCGATAAATTTCCAAAAAATAAAAATTAAGCATCATTAAACAATATATCTCTATATCAGTCATCATGCATATATTAATGTTTTCAAGAAAAACCTGATTGTTTTACTAAAATGATTGTTTTATTAAGTTAAATGTTTTATGTTAACATTTTCAATCAATGACTTGAAATATGCTTCTATGTAGTTGATGCTAACCTACCTCCATCTATATGCAAGTCAAACTAATTATCTATCTTTTATCAATTTCTTCCTAAAATACAAACATAGGAGATAAGTTAAATAGATCCTCCCCACTGTGTTTTTAAACAAATTTTAGGAAAAGTAATGAAAATAAAAATAATCAAAATAACCGCTTCTTATATGATATGTAGGATGCCTCCCCATGCCTTGGTAAAATTTTACTTACTATCTACCAAGTTCTTAAGAATCTAGAGCAACATACTGAACATGAAATCATGGACAAATGTCATATATGTGTTTCCAACATTGAGCTCATAAAGATAAGAATAATATAGTTAGCCATGGGTATATGCACAAAATTTTGAAGAGAGATAACCAACAATTTAAAATCCTTGTTAAAAGTCAGCTTTTGGCATCGATTTCAAAAATTGTTGCCAAAAGTGAAGGTTTTTTATACATTTTACAATATCGTCACAAAATTTAGGTCTTTTGTGATGATTTATGTGAATCGTTGCAAAATGTGCAAACTTTTACAATGGTTTAGAAATTTTCTTGTGAAATGATCAACCTTTGGCAAGTTAGACTTGTGGCGATGAAATTTTAAAATTAGTGGCCAAAACTTGACACTAAAGATTTAATATCACAAAGTTTTACTATATCATCACTAAAAGCTATTCTTTAGTGATGATTTATTTAGATAATGACAAAAGGTTTAACCTTTTATGAAGATTTTGAAATTTCGTTGCTAAAGCTTGGACTTTTGGGCACCAATTTCTTAAATCGTCACCAAAAGTTGACATTAAAGATTTTATGTCTTATGTATTTCTTAGGGGAATTTTCAAGAAATTTTTGTGTTCTAGTGTTCTTAAAAATAGCAATGTTAAAAACATAATTTTTTAATAGTAAGTGTGCTTAATAATCCTAATGTTAATTATAATTGACATTTATATGAGTTTTCATATTTTTTCAATTACCTTCTTTATAAATTTGTTTAAATAACTAATGCATACAAAACCATTTCAATTTGTTTAGATCTATGGATTTATATAAAAATGATTCTTTAATGATGCCTATTGTACATAGAACTACACCTCCGTTCATACAAATGTTTCATGAAAATAAAATGGAGTATCTAAAAATTGTAAAATGTTTTCAAAGTTGTAAACATATTGTTGAAAAACACATGGTAGTTAATTTAAATTTTGAAAAGTAAATATTATTTGGATATAAAAAGATAAACATACCTAAAATTTTAATATTGATAAGATCAAAATATAATAAATTTAAATTGACTACTGTTCTTAATCGTTAATATTTATCAACAACAAAATAATAATGCTTATAAATATTGAAATATGGTAAGCAAAATAACATAATGATGTATGGTAAGTAGTACAAGATATTAATTAGAAGTTTAACAATTATTACATATACATGTTAAATAAATAAAGTTTCATGCTTATTCCATCGAAAAGGAAATAATTATTTTTGGATTCTAAGTGACATGAGACTCAGCAGAAGAGGTAAAGGAATTCCCTATGTCCTTACACATTCGAAGGAATCAATTGAAACAGTCATAGATCTTCCCTCAAGTGTTTGGTTGTTGACACCCTCTTTCAACAGCTTATTGGCTTTAACTAAACTAGCAGAAGATACAATGAATGAATCCCTAAAGACAGTATGGATCAATGAATTAGATGAACCACAAGTACGATGTACTTCACCTAAGAAACAATTAGCATAGAACTTAAATAGGTAATTAATTCAAACAGTATAACAAACCCAAATTTAAACACATACATGCCTGATTGAACAAACATAGTAATTAGAATTGACAACTGTTCTAAAACAACCAATTTCCCTAATTCTATCCTAACCATCAGGATATTGCCACCACCTCCATTATCATCTCTATTCTCTTAAAGATTTGAGGAAGCTTTACATAACACATAGTTTATACAATCAAGCGTTTATATGATAGCTTCCTAATAGAAAATGAGATACAGTTACTTAAAGAAGAGAGGTAATTCAGATGATACTAAGAACCTTGAAGAAGAAGATCAACTATTGAAGGCAAGTGGTGATTAGACTTTGACGAGGAGATTAGTTATTGATCAATTTGCTCTTCATAAAGGAGATTTTTGCCACGTTCTTCCCAACAGAGCTCATTTTGACCATCGAAAACTAGTCACAATGTCTACATTCTACAACGAGTTAATGTTAAGAGTTTTATTCTAAATGTCAATTTAACATAAAATTCATTATGTTTAATTAAATTCTTTGGTTATCAAATCCCATAAATTCTCAAGGGTGGAATGAATTGATCCAAAATTAAATAGAACTTTACCATACCAATCCTAGTAACAAAAATAAAAAGTCTTTCCTTTTTATCAATGCTAAAAATGATCTTCTGCTCAACAACTTATTATTTATTTGATAAAAAACAACATAGCTTAAGTCTAATGTTAGATTTGAACCAATTCTCTTGTTAAAGATACATTTGATCCGATCGACAAATACTTAGGAAAAGCTTTTGTATATTGAACGTGTAATACAAGAGCTTAAGTTACATATATAATAAAAAAACATGCGGAAAGATAAGAGAAGAAGAAGCAAACCTAGAGAAAGTTGAGAGAGAGAGAGATAGAAAGATAGGAGAATTGAATCGACTAAATGTTAAAAACAGAATGAAGCACATAAACATCCCTTCTAAAAGTTAAATACTCTCTTAGACCTTTCATCAACCAGTAAGCAGGCTTTCCTTAAAGAACCATAGAAGGAGGGGAAAAACGTCAACCTATATATAACCAATACAAAAACATAATTGACCATCTTCTAAACACAAACAAAAACAAAAACCCATAAAAAGAATACAAAACTCACATAAAATCCAAAATGTAGTAAAAAATATATAGCACAATAGAAGGAGGCTTCTTGAAAATAGAAAAGAGGAATAATGCTAAAACAAGACATGACGCTCGTTCGACGATGACAATCATAACCTAGGAGACAAAGACCACAGAGGAGACGATGCTTCTTCAAAAACATGATAGATAAATGAAAAGTACATGTTAATAACCTAGTAGAAAATGAAGTAGTTTATTGTTAAACAAAATGATGCCATTTGTTATTAGGCAAAACGACATTGTTTTTATTAATTTGAAAAATATATACCATTAGGCAATGATTCAGATAATCGTTGCTAAATGGTGGCCCATTACTATTTAGTTTGACTTTTAGTGATGAAATTATATAAAATATATAAAATTTTAATAACAACTCAAATTTTATATAATAAATACATAATTATGATTAAATAGACTAATATATTACATAAGTAAGATATGAGAAAATTTATCTATTATTTATGCAGTCATAAATCATTATATTAGTTACAATTGGTATATATACATTCATATAACATTATATTAATTACTATATATAATTATATTTATTACAATATAATTAAAAATAATTTAAATATAGTAAAATGTGGAAATGAATATTACATATTAATATCATATTCTTAAAAATAAAATTGAATATTATAGATAATGATTATAAGTCTAAAAATAATTTTATTTATGTTAAAAATTGCTATATTAAAAAATCAAAAATATGAAAAGAATTCCTTGTCAAATATATCCATTTAGTGACAATTATGCCAGATCATCACTAAAGGACGTCAATTTTGGTGAAGATTACCATAAATCATTGCCAATCGGTAAACCTTTAGCAACATTTTATTGAATCATCGCCAATTGTGAACAACAAACAACATCGTTGTTCACAGATGATTGTAATGTTTAAAAAAACATAGAAAACTACATTGTTTGTTTTAACAACAAATGACATTGTTTTGGTTAGAACTTAAACATTCCAACTGAAGCCCCTCATTTCGTCTTCTCTTTGTTATTTCCATCTTCTTCGATCAGTTGTTCATCTTCTTCCATAATTGCCACTTTCGTCTTCTTCATTTGTTCTTCCACTGTCCATCATCTTCGATTAATCATTCGTCGACGGTAATCGTCCATGTTTAGCTCTCGGGTTTATTTTTCTACTTTCATTGTTTTTGTTAAATGCTTATATGGTGATCAGCGTTGTTGATGTAGTTTGAGTGTATTTTGCATTTTTTAAGACTGTGGTTGGTTCATTTTTTGTTTGAATATGCTTATGTTGGTGAATAATGGAACAATACAGTGGTTTTGTTAATAGTTAAGGATGAATTCAGTTTGAATATGAAGTGTTTGATGAATTGTCTCTTAGCCATATTTTGTTGAAGTGATTTGAGTATTTTTGTGTTTTTTTTACTGTGGTTGGTTCATTTTTTGTTTCAATGTGCTTAACTTTTTAACTAAATAACATGAAATTTAAAAAAAGTTGCTACAATATAATCAAATTTACATATAAAGAATGTAATTGTATGTTGTTTATTTAAACACCAAGAAGTTACATTATTTCTTGAAAAGAAAATAAACCAGTAGTATCATCAAAGTCTTTAACAAAATCACTATAACAAACTCAATGTAGTTATAGTCTTTGAGTAAAACAAATCATAATAGTACCTTTTATATAACTAAAGAATTTTCTTAGTTATACTTAAGTGAACTTCAAAAGTCATCTTTATAGAACGAATAACAAGTCTAACTACCAATATGATATCTAGTCTTATATATGTCAAGTACCTTTAACTTTCTAAAATACTTTTACATAATGTTGGATCTACTCTCTCAAGCCTAAAAAAATTGGTTAACTTTACTCCATAATGGATAAGAGTGTTAATCAATATATTATTTAATATATTGAACTTATTAGGAACCCGATTTCAACGTCCTTCTTGATTTATGAAAATTACACTTACCATTTGCTTTAATTGGACTCCTAAGTTGATAGACACCAATTCCATGTCAATCATCCCAAACTCTATTTTCATGGAATCTTCGAACTCTTCAAATTTCTTTGAATTATTTTTTTAATATAAGATCATCCATATAAGTAAAAAATAATAAGTCATCTTTATTCTTTTTAACATTAAGAGTATATTCTTGTAAGCATATAATAAAATTATTCTTTAACAATTTATCTTCTTTAACTTTAACAATTTATCTTCTTGACCTTTAACCATATTTCTTATTAACTTCTCAATGCATATTTCCTTTTATAAATAGTTGTTGAGAAAAGCAAACTTGACATCTAATGAATCCTCCAAAATATTGAATTGTTTCTAAGGAAGTACTGGAAGTGAATATCTCTTCATATGAATTTCCTGCATTGCTTGTACTCTTTGTTATAAAACATATTGGTTGTAAAAGATATTGATTGTAAAATCAAATTATCAACTACCAAGGATTTATAATCTTATAAGTGGTTGACTATTTTGCTAGATATTGGTGAGACTTAGTTAATTGCTATTTGGTTTTTGAATTATTTGGTTTTTTTGAGCAATTTTTTGAATTATTTTATTTTTTAGTACTAAATCTCATACTTTTGAAGTTATGGGAATTGTTGCTTTAAAATATGTTCTTAAACTTTACAGTCATAGTGGGTGAGGTGTCTTAGCTCCACTTTTAACATTTTTCTTTTATTTACTAGTGAACTTAGTGATTTAAGATGTTAGCTACCTACTAAAAATTTGTATTCTTCTCCATCAAATCTCCAAATACCTTTAACTCGTTTCATAAAAGGATTTTCAATATAGAGAGAGTTGAAGCATTACGTAAACTTTTATCTAAAAAAACTTAAACATAAGTGATTCAACAAGGATGAGTTAAATTGTTCAAATTAAATTATTATGTAATATATGCTACTTTCATATATTACTACATATATTGTCTTAAAATAAAATTTTTCTTATCATAATTCTATATATAACAAGTCTCATTCAAGCATTACTAATTGTATGATCAACCTAGATGAACATTTAAATTTAATTTGTGCGAAACACCCTTTTGTTTAAGAGGTTCTTCATTTCTTTTAATGGCTTAATTGATTCGAACTGGAGCTAATTTCACAACATATTCACTAACTTTCCTTGTTCATCATCCATTGTCTTTGATTGTCCATTCGTCCAAGTAAGTCGTCAAAATTTTGTTTAATTTTTATCTTCTACTTGAATATAGAAGAATTTGTGTAAATGGAAGGAGAGCATGTTTTGTATGTGAACTTGTATTGATTAATCGAGAAGTATTAACATAAGAAATTCACGTATAATTATAGGATGGTCTATAAGACCCATGATGTAGCTCCCATGAGGCTTATCGGTGAAATATTCCATAAGCCTAGGAGTCACAGCGAGAAGACCCTTTCTTCATTCATATTGTGTAACAATGCCACATGCCATAGTATGAACTTGTACTGATTAATTAAGAACTAGTAACATAAGAAATTCACGTATAATTATAGATTATCTGAGGCATAATAACTTAGGATTGTATATATGCTGGAAACCTATGATGTAGCTCCTATGAGGCTTATCGATGAAATATTCCATGAGCCTAGGAATCACATCGAGAAAACCCGTTCTTGATTTATATGGTGATACAATGCCACTACCATTGTGTTTGTTTGAATTCAAACTTAGTTTATAAACCTGTAAAATTAATTAAGAACTAGTAGAATAAGAAATTCACATATAATTATAGATGATACGAGGCATAATAAACCTTTAGGATGGTATATAGGTTGGAAACTCATAATGCAGCTCTCGTAAGGCTTATGAATGAAATATTCTATGATCCTAGGAGTCATTGCGAAAAGACCCTTTCTCGATTCACGTGGTGTAACAATGCCATGTACCGTAGTGTTTATTTGAATTCAAACTTAGTTTATGTACTGGTACTAATTGTACTTAGTAATTTAGTCGTTTAATTTTAATTGTATAATTAGATGGACAAAATTGGGATGTCTCATCAGAAATGGTCCACTGGATACTTAGAAGGAGTTAAGAGTTTCATGCTATTTATAAAAGAAAAAATAGGTGTTGAATGTTATATTTATTTTCCATATATATACTGCTTAATTGTCAACATTAAAAATCAAGATGTGGTATATAATCACTTGCTAATCTGATGTATAGATAAGTATTATACTCTATTGCTTTATCATGGCAAATGTTCAGAAGCAAGTTGCAGTAAAAGCGTTAATATAGGGGTTGATGATAGTCACAATAATGATGTAGAATATTATAATATTAATGCTGATGGTGATGGTGGGATTAATAAGATATTAAAGGATTATGGGAATTATATGGAGACTATGAATGAAACTAGTTTGCTTAACATAATTGGTAGATAATAGAAGATAATTTTGGGAAGTTATTAAAAGTTACTTAAAAAAGAATTATATCTAGGATGCTTAAAATTCTCATAGCTATCTTTTACTGTCAAGTTGTTACACTTAAAGGTCTATAATAAATGGAGTAAAAAGTCTTTTGACATGTTAATTGATTACTCAATAATGCATTACCTGTTGACACAAATTGCCCAAATCTTACAATGCAACAAAGAAATTGTTAAGGGACCTTAGATTAGGATATATATCAATACATGCTTGTAAGTAATGTTATGATATATTTTTGAAAAATAGTAAAGATCTTAAAGAGTGTCTTGTTTGTGGTACATTAAGGTAGAGAGCGGATGATAGGAAAGGGAAAAAGATACCTCATAAAACCTTGAGATACTTCCCTATTAAACACCACAACTACAAAGGCTTTTTATGTTAACAAAAACAACCATAGATATGAGGTGGCATAAAGAGAAACACATTGGTGATAACATTATGCGTCATACAACAGACTTAGTGGCATGGAAAGACTTTAATGGAAAGTTTCCATGGTTTGCAGAGGATTATTGTAATGTTCAACTTAGATTAGCCTAAGATGGATTTAATCCATTCAGTAATATGAGTACTTCTTATTGCATGTGGTCAGTAATTTTAGTTCCATACAATTTACCTCTATGGAGGTGTATGAAGAAGTCTTCTATGTTATTATTTTTACTTATTCCAGGACCCACTGCTCATAGTAAGATATTAATGTATACATGCAACCACTAATTCATGACTTAAACCATCTCTAAAAGGTTGGATTAGAAACTTATGATGTTGTTGATGGCGAAACAATTTATAATGCACGCAGTTGTTTTGTGGACTCTAAATGATTTTCCAGCTTATAGGAATTTGTCTAGATGGAGTACTAAAGGGTATAGCCTTATCCTATGTGTAACCATCAAACTAATTCAATGAGGCTATGAATTAAAATTTGTTATACAGGAAATCATCGTTACTTGGAACATGGGCATAGATGGCGAAGAAGCAAATTGTTTAATTGTAAAGTAGAATTAGGTGAAGCTCTTTTGCACTTATCTCATGATGATGTGGCTAACTAACTATCACTTTTGGGTGACATTACACTTAGAAAACACCCAAGTAATAGAAAGTGAAAGTGAAGTGTTGTTGAGCTTAATTGGAACTAAAAAAGCACATTTTTCAATTTATAATATTAGAGGGAATTGCCATTGATGTATAATCTTGATATGATGCATACTGAAAAAATTATTTGTGAGCATGTTATAGGAACATTGATAGGAATTGATGGTAACACGATAGACACAATTAAGGCTAAATTACACTTGGAGTACATGAATATAAGAAAAGATTTGCATTTGAAAATAAGAGATGCTGGGACATAGATCATTCCACCTACTTGTTACCATATATCAAAAAAGGAGAAATAAACTTTTTTTCAATTTCTTAAATCAGTCAAGTTTTTTTATGGGTATGCATCTAATATAGCCCGTTATGTCAATGTTAAAGAGGGAAAATATCAAAGTTGAAAAGCTATGATTGTCATGTACTTTTGAAATGATTATTTCTGGTTGGAATACTTCGGTGTTTTTCGAAGGATGTGTTTGTAACGTTGGGACAATTGGGTGAGTTTTTTTAAGAAATCATATTGCAAGAAACTAAAATTAGAAGAGCTTGAAAAAATGGAAAAAGGCATAGGTTTGATTCTATGTAAGCTAGAACTAGTATCTCCTTCTCCT